>CAKNYM010053231.1:299451-310553 GCA_932195095.1 Andricus curvator
TGCCTTTATCGCCTTTTTCGTATTGCTCCACAGGGTTTCCGGGTCCAATTAAAATAGCGACGTTAATTAAAAGTTAGAATTATATGACGCCATGTCCTTTTTTGCATTGCAATAAATGAAAAAATGCCAACTGCGTATTGCATATTTTATATGGATAACCTACGTTCAATTTGAGAAATAACAATTTTCAAAAATATATTTAACCTTAAAAGTAACCATCGGAATATTGCTCAAAAGTCAATAATTTGCGAGTAACTCATTTAATTCGAGGTATGTAATACAACAGAATAATGTAAAATATCATTCTGTTAAACTTTTTCCTTAAGAATTTCATCATAAATAATTCATTTATAAATATTTTGTGGACATGGCGTACTATAATTCTGAGAAAAAATGAATTTTTTGAATCTCATATTACGCCATGTCCCAACCCAATTTTCCACATCACCTAAAATACATTCATAATGGTATTAAAATTTGTGTTAATATGTTCTTGATCACGCATTATTTTTGACCGATAAACTTATTTCGACATTTGACAACGTTTTCGCAGAGTATGTTATGGTTAAAATTTGAACTTCATTTTCTCAGTTTGACAGTTGAGGAACATGGCGTACTATAACTTCAGGGCGACGAATTATATATTTACTGTAAAATCGAAATCACACTTTAAAGATAAAAGAAAAGTAAACTCTTTTTCATTCAATAAACTGTATTATTTGTTATTTTCACTTACTACTCATTTTAAAAAAATTCGGTTTGTTTCCCCCTCAGCAAGTTTAACAAAAAACACAATTTATTCATATTTTTCGTAATTTTCAGAATTAAAAGTTGTACGAAGTTAATGCAATGAATGGTCTATTCGTACATAATACAAAAAAGTGACATTAAGACTTTGGTCGCATGAATTGTTATAGAAGACAATTTGAGGTTACTGTCACACATTTTGTAGCCTTCTAATTTAATCCTTAAATTAACGTCACTTCTTTTTGTATGCTACTGAAATAGAACATTGACTAGATTAACTTGGTACATATTTTTTATTCCGAAAATTAGGAAAAACATGAATAAATAGTGTATTTTTTGTTACGCTTCCTGAGGGAAAAACAAACAGAATTTTTTAAGTAAAAATACCTAATAATACAGTTTATTGAATGAAAAAGAATTTACTTTTATTTTATTTTTAAATTTATGATTTCGATTTTACAGTAAATTAAATACCTTTCCCAAAATAGTGCAATCGCGTCCTTTTAGGATTTTCTCGTGGAGAATGGCTTCCTTTAAAAAATGTTTACTGCAAACGAACTGGCCTGCTTTCACGGTAAAATTTTTCTGAATTAAAGCTTTTTGCCATTAAGCTTTAGTAGCTGGGTCTTTCGGAACGACGAAAAAATTAATTTTTTCATATTCGGGATCTTCGGGTTCTCTGAGTTCACTTTTGTAACCTAATTTGCACCCCGGATCGATGCACATCGGTATAATTAATGCGATAAACAAAGATAAAAACACTAGTAGAAAACTCCACCGGGCCATTTACACAATCATTGTTTAATGTATTACATTAGAGGTCAAATTTGTCAAAAATTTAAAAAGAGAAACTGCGTTGATTGCAAATCCGCACTATTTTATTCTGCAAATGACGAAAGTGTGGGTCAAACCCAAACTAATCATCCAGTGGCAAAATTAATCACTTTAGATCAAAATCACAATCTTCAGCACCCGAATTTTAAACTCTTTGATTTTATAAAATCAATCTAAAACTCGTTTTCTCTGCATTGCAAGCAAAGTCATGTTTTTGACTTAGTCTTGAATGATTTGTCTAAACCAAAATTTTACTTTTCTTGTGCAGAACATGGAAAAGAAGTTTTGTCCTACACTATTAACTTATATTTGCAGAATAGAATGCGACAGTTTGCCAAAATTTCTTTAGCTGATTCCAAAAAAGCTAATTTGCAGAAAAAGAAATTAGCGAAATTAACTGAAACCTAATTCTAGTTCGTAATTTATTATAAGACTTCGAAAAATAATTTTCGATTAATTTGGTTATTGCCAAAGATGAGAATATTCGTTAATGGTCTTTCTTTAAGAGCGAATATACAAATGTTTGAATATTTTACCTTTGTTACAAAGTCTATTTTAATTTTAAAAGTATCACATTTAAGAGTTCGTTATTTGTAATAGAAAATAATATTTTATGATGTATCATATTACTTTTTTGTAATGTATAGATATAATAATTATATTTATTATACAGGGTGTCTAAAAACTCCCGGGACGGTTGGATATTTCCTCCGGTAAAATATTTTTCAAAAAAGTGAAGGTCATTCCTGAAGTAAATTTCAACGAGGAATGCAATGGTGACCTTCATTTTGACCTTGAAAGTGACCTTCATGGCTTTTTGAAGGTCAACTTTGTTTTTTTAAATGGAAACCCCCTTTTTTACAACTGCAATCGATAGAGCGGAAAATTCTACGTTCAGATACGTACCCAAGTCATAGTTCAATTGTAACGTTCAAGGTCAATTAAAGGTGATTTGAAATGAACAAAGTTTTCCAAGAGATCAGTGCAATTACTGAAGTAAATTTCAACGGGGAATTCAATGGTGACCTTCATTTTGACCTTGAAGTTGACCTTCATGGCTTTTTGAAGGTCAATTTTTTTTTTTTAATGGAAACCCCCTTTTTTCACATCTGCAATCGATAGAGCGAAAAATACTACGTTCAAGTACGTACCCAAGTCATAGGTCAATTGTAACGTTCCAGGTCAGTTAAAGGTTATTTGAAATTAACAAAGTTTTCCAAGAGGTCAGTGTAATTCCTGAAGTAAATTTCAACGAGAAATTCATTGGTGAGCTCTGTATTGATCTTGGGTACAGCGTTTTGAATAATGTAAAATCATATAGGAAATTTTTCATTAAAAGTTCCAGGAGTTCTGGTGAGAGTTATGTTCCTCTCCAAAGAGTTATATCGAAAAGTCCTATACCGTTTTTCGATACCTAAGTCAATACCTAAGGCGATACCATAAGTCCTATACCGTTTTTCTATCTCCATACGAATATTACGAATCGAAACTAAATTTACGTATTACGAGTACATACTTACTATCTTTCGCTAAAAGATTATTATGGCGCAAGCTAAACTTTCGGAACGAGAGAGGGTATCTGTATTAATGATGCTTGGAAAAAACCTTGAAGATCATCACCAAGATCAATACAGAGCTCACCAATGAATTTCTCGTTGAAATTTACTTCAGGAATTACACTGACCTCTTGGAAAACTTTGTTAATTTCAAATAACCTTTAACTGACCCGGAACGTTACAATAGACCTATGACTTGGGTACGTACTTGAACGTAGTACTTTTCGCTCTATACAGAGCTCACCAATGAATTTCTCGTTGAAATTTACTTCAGGAATTACACTGACCTCTTGGAAATCTTTGTTAATTTCAAATAACCTTAACTGATCTGGAACGTTACAATTGACCTATGACTTGGGTACGTACTTGAACGCAGTATTTTTCGCTCTAACGGTTGCAGATGTGAAAAAAGGGGGTTTCCATTTTAAAAAAACAAACAAATTTGACCTTCAAAAAGCCATGAAGGTCAACTTCAAGGTCTAAATGAAGGTCACCATTGAATTCCCGTTGAAATTTACTTCAGGAATTGCACTGACCTCCTGGAAAACTTTGTTCATTTCAAATAACCTTTAATTGACCTTGAACGTTACAATTGACCTATGACTTGGGTACGTATCTGAACGTAGAATTTTCCGCTCTATCGATTGCAGATGTAAAAAAAGGGGGTTTCCATTTAAAAAAACAATATTGACCTTCAAAAAGCCATGAAGGTCAACTTCAAGGTCAAAATGAAGGTCACCATTGAATTCCTCGTTGAAATTTACTTCAGGAATGACCTTCACTTTTTTGAAAAATATTTTACCGGAGTAAATATCCAACCGTCCCGGGACTTTTTAGTCACCCTGTATAGTCGCATTATATTGTAAAACAGCAATATAAAAAGATCTGTTCTTCATCACTATATTTAAAAGTGTTTGAATATCCGGGACTAATACAAAATAACGAAAAAATAAATATCAAAACCACAAATTAACGAAAAAAAAATGCTGAAAATATAAATTACCGAATTATAAAATCGACCGAATTATAAAATAAATGAATGGTTGAATTCCCACAAATATTTCAATTCCTGAAATTTAAATTTGCCGAAATTTAACATATTGCTGAAATTAATTAATAATGTATTAATTAATGATTAATTAAATGTTTTATTTATAATTTCATAAATAGCTCATAAATTAATAATCAATTAACTATGTTCGGCAGTTCTAAATTTCGAGAATTAAAATATTTGTGGAAATTTAATAATTCGTTTATTTTATAATTCGGTAATCGTCTAATTTGGTCTCGAGGTCGGTCAATTTTAGTTTCGGATATTTTAAAATTCGGGATTTCATTTTATGTCAAATACATTTTTCAATGTTTTGATGAAAAGAAACAATCCCATGCCAAATCATATGATTTCTCTCCAAGTTATGTGTGCATACGTTTCGGATGTTCCCTGATTTGTATCACTTTTTCAACAAAATAATATTTTTTTTTTGCACAGGAGGTAAGTGTTTTTGACATTTCTTAACATGAAAATATTATGCTTTTGCAAACAGCAGTCTGTATAAGTCTTACGGCACGTCTTTACGAAGGCGTAGCCGGCATAACCTCAAACATAACCTCTATAGTTGCTTCTGAATAATGATAATCGACATGCTTGTTCCTGATAATTTATTATGTTAACAACTGTCAAAACACTTACCTCATGTGCACGAAAATATTCGTTTGTGTGAGAAGCGAGACAAAACAGAAAACACCCGAAACTCATGCATACTCATTTGAGATAAATCAGCTGATTTGGCATGTGCTCGTTTCTTTTCATCAGCATTCAAATTACCGCCATTCGGAGATTTTTCCGCTGACGGAAAAATCTCTATTTTCACTACTCATGACTTGCGCAAGTCCGCAACTTGCGGATCTGTAATCGTGTGAAAGGGCCCGAACTCAAGATTTCAAAATGTTCATTAAGCTAAAAAAATGTCTCTAAAGTGATGTATGAATTTTCAAACGGTTAGGGAAAATTTACCCAAACTTTCTGTCGGTAGTGTACATATACAAATTTGTATATACAATCATGGAAATTCTATCGCAACTTCCTTCAAATGTCTTTTTTAGGATGAAAATCTTGACGAAGGTAGCAGATCATAGGTTGCATTTCACTTTGAAACTATTTATAACGATTAAGAGTGACCAAAAGTTGAATCGGTTTAAATTGTTGCTAATTGTGCCAATTGTTCCCAATCGGATTGAATTAAGTAAATGCACTTGTCTGCAGTGCGCCCTCTGCAGTTTTCGTTTGTAGCACACATGGAATTTGAATTTATGTCATTCATTCTGAACATCCTTTAACACAACAGAGCAAAACATTGAAAAATAAATGAATTTTTAAAAAATACTTAAATTTCCCACTCAAAAATATCAATTTTTTACAAAAAAATGGAATAGTTAAACTTTCAGTTGAAAAAATTAATTTTCAACAAAAAAAAACGGATTTTCAACAAAACAGTTGAATTTTCAACCTAAGTGATGAATTTTCAAATGAAATTATGAATCTTCAACTGAGTAGTTAAATTTTTTTTAAAGTTTAACTAAAATGATGAATATTTAACTGGAACACTTAAATTTGCAACCAAAAAGATGAATTTTTAAACCAGAAGATTAATTTTCAAATAAAAAGAATTATTTTCTACAAAAAAATACAATTTTTCAACAAAATACATGACTTTTTAACGAAATAGTTGCATTTTTCATTAGGGAAGACAAATTTCCAACCAAATAGTTGAATTTTGAAATAAAAAAATAATTTTCAACCGAAAATAGAATAGTAAAATTTTTAATGAAAAAAAATTAATTTTAAACCAAACATAAGAGTTTTCAACTAAAACAATGGATATTCAATTGAAATAGTTGAATTTTAAACCAGAAAAATCAATTTTTTACTGAAATAATGAATTTTTAACTAGAATAATTGAATTTTTGATGATGAAGATTAATTTTCAACCAATAAAAAATTAGTTTTTAGCAAGAGTTTTACTTTCTACCAAATGATTTTATTTCCTACCTAAAAGAGGAATTTTTAACTAAAATGATAAATAAATTGATTGGAATACTTTGATTTTTAACCGAGAAGACGAATTTTTAAACGAGAAAGTTAATTTTCAAAGAAAAAGGTAATTTCCTACCAAAAAGAAATCGATTTTTTAGCAAAATACGTGAATTTTCAACGAAATAGTTGAAATTTCAATAACAAAAAAATCACCCAAGTTGTTGAATTTTGAACTAGAAAAGCTCAATTTTTAACTAAAAATGGAACAGTTAAATTTTTATGATGAATCTTTAGCTTGAATAATTGAATTTTATGCCCAATAGATGAATTTTCAACCATAAATATGAATACATCGATTTTCAAACAAATAGTTGAAGTTTCACCAAAAAAAGATAAATTGATTTTCAACAAAGTAGTTACAGTTTCAACCAGAGATGAATTTTAAATTAAAATGATGAATCTTCCAAGTGAGACTGATAGTGGGACAGAGGGTGACGAATTAACAAGTGAAAATGCTAATATCCGTAGGATATTAGAAGATGAGGAAGAATCTGTATAGCTTTACTCTCAGTTAGTTTTAATTCTTCTGTACCTAAAATATTTAAAAAAATTTATTTAATAAATTACATGTTTTTTACACAGAATTATAGACAATGAAATGAATAATTTGATGAAAAAACTTCACCTCATTGGAAAATTTGTTGATGACAGCACTCTCAGCTCGCGAAAATTATTACCAAACATTTATTTAATTTTGTTAATGAATATACTGCTTAAAATGTGTTGCCACGAAAAAAAGAAAATAAACGCTTTCAAATAATTCCCGGGAGATGAAAGTGCTGCCATCAAATTGCCACTTCATAACCTCAAAATCCTACTACCGATTAGCCCGATTGAAACTTTGCAACGCTTACAATCGTGCACACACGATTACAAA
The DNA here is from genome assembly GCA_932195095.1 of Andricus curvator. Classification (NCBI taxonomy): domain Eukaryota; kingdom Metazoa; phylum Arthropoda; class Insecta; order Hymenoptera; family Cynipidae; genus Andricus; species Andricus curvator. The sequence goes on from CAKNYM010053231.1 coordinate 306,560, forward strand.
CAATTCAAATTTCTTTCTATCGTTCTGAATTGTTTTCAATTAATTATTTCTATAATGCCAACGGCCATGCCACGCTGAAAAAACCAGTTCTCGTCAGATCACTGAAGTTAAGCAGCGTTGGGCGCGGTTAGTACTTGGATAGGTGACCATTCGAGAATACTGCGTGCTGTTGGCATATTATGGGTGTGGTGAGCCCACATTTGTAGTTATTTACTACAAGAAACTATCCACCTAGAAACACTACCCGAATCGGGTAGTGTCACGCCTACCCCGAAAGGGAAATGGCTTAATGGTATACATTTCTATAAGGGTTCAGTTATTCTTCTCTCTATCTCTCTCTCATTAAAATGTTATGTTTTTTCAAACAACTTCAAATAAAATTAACACATACTGCCTTCCATTTATGGCCATAAAACGGGTACTTCTTATCACCTTTCATGCAATAATTAAAAGAAAATTTACAGTTTATATTATTATAAAACTAGGGTACTTGTTCAACCTACTGGAAAATAGATGTCTGCAAACCTTTCCACGGCATTACATAATATAAGAGAAAATAAATGTTTATACTTCTACATGTACGTGAGTTATTATTTGCTTGATGTAAGATTTCAATTTCAGGTAACGTTTACCGAAGATGTTTACACATAAATCTGTATTGGGTCGTAGTTCAGGACATGACCCAATAAATACATGGTCTAGCCGTAAGATAGGTATAGAGGCGACAATGCAGCGGGCAGCTTGAAGCACGCTAAGGGGAGCGAGACGGCAGGGGAAGGCTCAGTCAGGTTTAGTTTGGGAACCAGCAACGCGTGGCGCTAGTGCTACGAACCAGTGCTTTATGCTTAACGTGTGTAAGTGGGGTAGGTCAAAGATATTGTACACCTAGATGCGGCAAGTGGCGGCGGAGTAGGGGAACAATATATATAGCAACTACTTTCGTGCGGTGCGTAGCTACTGCCCTCTTCGTACTACCTTCCTTCACTCTTTCTCTGTAGGTACAATCATTGCTCTGCGGCTCTAAGGGTAATGATTTTAAATCTATTATCCTTGCAGCTTCTCCATGTTATCTCAAAACATCGTTAAGTAGAAGCAGGGATTCTGACATGATTTACAAAATAACAAATTAATATAAAATGATAATACTTTTGAAATTCCAATCATTATTTTATTTGTACAGAAAATAAATTAGTGTCAATATTAAAGGTTTGCAACAATAATTAATTTTAATGCTAATTTTGTAATTAGGTAAATATTTATTTTTCCAATTGATATTTCACATTCCGGTGTATTAAGTAAAGATGACATAAATGTTTCTTTAAAATGCATAAAGAAACATGTATTAAATTTTCATTTTCTTACAGCAATTTTTTATTAAATAATTTGAAACTAATTAATCAATATTGATCCTAGGTTATAAGTAAACTGCACCAATAAATACTATGTAAAAATTAACTCCAGAAACTTATACTAAAATTCCATTTACATTCAAAACTTTTTTTCTTGGCAAATGTATAAATGTTAAGGTTACAGGGTTATAAATAAAAGCATTGCTATTATTTTGCAACGATAAAAATATAATAATGTCAGAATTTATTAAATCGATCTTTTAAATGAGGAACGCTTGCGAAGTTAAACAAAATCGAATATAACCGATAAAGATTATATCATTTCTAATTAAAAGCCTTCAATGTTAAATGATTTTTAATTGAAACCTTCAAAATTAGGAATTTTTATTTTAAATTAGAAGTCATAATTTTTAATATAAAACGTTCTAATTGGAATAATTCTTATATCAAAAAATTAAAAACTTTAATTAGAATTTCTAATTAGAATTACAATTCTAATGCACAATATAAGTCTTCACTCATTAAAATATGTAATCATTTTTACACTCTAATCATTTATGATTGAGAAAGTATTACAATAGGCCGAAATTTCAAACCTCAGTTTTTGAACGGATCTCCACCTTTTGAGACCCCCTGAAGCCGAAAATCAAGTTTTGGCAAAGTATGTATGTCTGTATGTCTGTATGTCTGTATGTCCGCAAACATGATAACTCTCGAAAAAATGAAAGGATCAAATTGTCGAGCTTTGGCACACTTTTTTGTATTCTAAAAGAAAGAGCGAGTTTGTTAACCAACGACAGATACGTGAAGAAAGTTTAAAAGAAGAATTGAAGCTTTTTAAAATATCTACAATTTGTCCCTCAACCATTTTTTGATAAGACTTGATGTTTGGGTTTTATTTCTCGAAAATAATATGCAAGAAATCCTACAAAATTTCTTCTGAGCATTTTTTGTTAGGATTTGTCATTTTCGGTTTTATTTGTCGAAAATACTGTAAAAAAAGCAAATTTTCGGAAAAACAGCGTGAGATACGGAAAAAGCTGTATGTTTGAATTGCAGCTTTTAAAATGTCCTTAAAAATTTCTTGAACCATTTTTTGATGGAATTTGTCATTTTTGGTTTATTTATCTAAAATTACCCTTTCTCTACTTCTTTAGGTCAGGAAATATTTAAAGTAAACGACTAATCGTGAAATAAGGGCGGGTAGAAATATTATGTCAAAATATTTTGAAATACAAGAGGTATTTCAAACAGTATTGTATCAATATTTCCGAGAAAATTCTGGTCTTCAGCACTGTATACTGCAACAGGTAAAGAGAAGTAGTTATTATACAATGCCGTGGAGGCTGGGGCCCTTTTAAACTGTAAACAGTCATCATTAGAGATATGGGCCTGAAAATCTTTAATAGAAATTTTCATTTTTTTAATTTAAAAAATTTAGAAATGTTCAAACAGTTAATTGTAAAAATTGTCATCATAACAAATTGTAAGTTGGTACTAATAGTTTTCGTCATGAAAAAGTTAAAAAAATGTTAAAGTAAAAGACGTGTGGCCTAAAGTAAACTATTTAAATAGTAAATATTTTTAACTTTATATCAAATATATTATAATTATATCGAAGTATCTGGGCTAAGCGAAAATATTTCTGCTAACACTTTTTATTCAAATAGTGTTTGCTTATTAGGGACCCAACTTAAATTACGTTACAGCTCAAGGAGGTGGGAGGGGTCGAGATATTTTGCTACGATTCGTTACGAAAGGGGGGAGGGGTCTTTCATTCATGTACGTAATTTTTGGAAATTCGCAAATGAAACAAATAACTCGCAGTAAGTATACATAAATTTAATATGAATTGTACGTGCCAAAGAAATCTGGTCAGTGAAAAACGAACCTAGCCAACAACAATTTAAAAAAAAAAGTCAGGGAATTTTATTGGTCAGGGAAAAGTCAGGGAATTAACAAACAAAAATCTTGTAAAAGTCAGTGAATTTCTATAACTTCAAATAACTGTCAAGAAGAATAAATATGAAATATTTTTATTCCGTTTATGAAAGATTCTAGTTTAAAATGTATACAAGTTTAACATTCTGGCAGTTGAATATTAACTTACATATTATTCTTATTAGTAATTTATTTGTCTTGTATTTATAATTCTTTTTTTTTCTGTTGCTTCCTCTTGAAGATTATCTTTTGAGTTATAAATTGTATTATTTGTCTGAAAATTCAACAATTTTGTTAAAAAATCATTCTTTTTGGTTGAAAATTCAACTGTTTTGTTCAAAATTCTTCTTTGTGGGTTAAAAATTCAAATATTTTCATAGAAAATGTACTTTTTGTTCAAAATTCATATCTTAGTGTTGAACATTCAACTTTTTCGGATGGAAATTCAACCATTTTTTTGAAAATTTATCTTTTTAATTTAAAAATTCATTTAGTTTAGTAGAAATTGCATCTTTCTCGGATAAAAGTGAAACAGTTTTGTTAAAAATTCGTCGTTTTGGGTTGAAAATTCAAATATTTTCATAGAAAATTTACTTCTTTTTTAAATTGAATCTTAATGTTGAATTTTTAACTGAATCATTTTTTGGATGAAAATTCAACTATTTTTTTGTAAATTTGTCTTTTTAATTAAAAAATTTATCTAT
>CAKNYM010053231.1:332790-355978 GCA_932195095.1 Andricus curvator
TCCCTACGCCGAATTATTATTATTATTATTATTATTATTATTATTATGGATTAGCAATTCGAACTCGAAAGTTCATTGCTTCATCTACCCGAAACCGCCACGCATCTCTATCCTGTGCATCCTCCATCCAGTTTAAGTAATCATGTCCTAGTTCTTTTAGATCATCTCTTACATTTTTTTCCCATCTGTTTCCCGGTCTGCTTAGAGGTCTCTTGCCAGTCGGTTTCCCTCTTAAAACTTGCGCCACTGTTCTTTCATTGCCCATTCTTGCTACATGCCCCGCCCATCTTAATTTACGCCCTTTCATAACTCTATTAATATTTGCTGACACCTAGAGAGAATGCAGCTCATCATTATGCAGTTTTCTCCATTCACCAGTCTCTTCGTCCCTCTTTGGACCATAGATTTTTCTAAGTACTTTATTTTCGAAAACTCTAAACCTATTCTCCACTCCCTTCGTCAGCGCCCACGTTTCACACCCGTACATGACGACCGACATTATTATCGTTTTGTAAATTCTTACTTTGATGTTTCTAGATAACAATCGCGATTTTAGTAGCGTGTTTGCTGCATAATAGCACCCATTGCCAGCGTGCAGCCGCGCATTGATTTCCGTTTTAATGTTATTTTCGCTAGTTATAATAGACCCGAGGTATTTAAACTCGTTAACCCTTTCGAATTTCATATTTCCGGCCATTAGATCCCCGCCTACATTACTTTGTTCGGATCTGGCGACGGTCATATATTTTGTCTTCGATTCGCTAACTTCCAAACCAATATCTTTGGCTTTTGTGATCAAGATTTCTGCATTTTTAGCTACGGTTTCTTTATCATCCCCTATTAAGTCGAGGTCATCCGCATACCCAAGAATTTGTATTATCCCATTGAGGGTAGCACCGGTCGGATTCGCTTGTACTTGTCTGTCCACGTATTCTAAAACTAAGTTCAAAAGGGCGCACGAAAGTGCATCGCCCTGTTTCAGGCCATCACGGATCGAAAACTCTTCAGATAAACTTCCGTTTACACATATTCTACCCCTACTGCCGCTTAAGCAAATTTCGATAAGTCTAACTAATTTTCTTGGTACACCCAAGAACTCTAGGATCCAGTACATTCGTGCGCGTATAACAGAGTCGTAAGCTTTTTTAAAATCGATAAATAGCTGATGAACTAATTCATTAAATTCCCTTTTCTTTTCTAACAGTTGTCTAATTGTAAACATTTGATCGTTTGTAGATCGGTTTCGGCGGAATCCACACTGGTAATCATCAATGATTTCCTCGGCAAAAGGAGTTAGTCTACTTAAGATTACATTGGACAGGATCTTATAGCACGAAGGCACAAGAGTGTTGAATAAAAATCTTCGTTCTTTTACTCTATGGGTTGTATTATTCATTATGCTTACGTTATATTTGTTTTCCAAAACATGCTCAATACTTTCAGGCATAAAAACTCTAAATTGATCCTCCAATTCAACCACAATTCTGGAACCAAATCTTGTATAGACTTTTTGAATCTGCGAAACGGCATACATTTTTTCTTCATAAATAAATTATTGATTGGAGTCTATTCTCTTTGAGATGAATCTTCTACAAAATTTGTTTCTCGAATGTGTCCTTCGCTGGATGGTGAAATGAAATCACCAGAAACTCTCTTTCTTCTTATATTAACCTTATTCTATTTGTTGCTAATACACATGTAGTAGATAGGTTTAAAATATAACCTTTAAGTATGTAGAAAAATGACATTTATTTTTAGACAAATATTGTCACGAATACATTTTTCTCAGAAAGATATTTTAATGCTCATATTTAAATTCAAAATGATTGTAAGGTCCTCCAAGGTAGTGAAAGAAAAGTTTCTTTTCCTTAATTGCTTCCTCCATCTTTTCAAATTTATCCTCTGGTGTATTCTCGGATGCTTCTTTAAAGACTTTCATGATTCTACTAGGCAAGAATACACGTCTCCAATGAATTCCATTTCGATGAAAACTGAATTCTCTTACTAAAATCATCTACTTTAGACGTTTTCTCCCCACCACCACTAACATTGCTCCCACCACTATCACCTTAAATCAACTTCTTAACACTACCACTCAGTGGCTGGTACTGAATCATACGGTCATGTATAATTAGAGAGTAGGCTGCAGTTTCAGTGGGAAAATTGTCTGCAGATTCAAATTCCAAACAAACGTCCCCTGAGGTCTGTTTGAGAAAATCATTTTGTTTTTAGCAATCAATGACAATGAGAGGAGCGTACTCTTTGAAATCACTTTTCTTCAACATTGGTTCAGGCTGTTTACCATACTAAGTTGCCTGAAAGTTTGCATATATATCATACAGTAGTGCAAACTGATTATGACCAAAGTCCAGATTTAAATGACCATATGGATAGTACTGTGAATTATGGAATAACTTGACATTGGTTATATTGCAGTGATCGAAGCGATTAGCATATCTGGCTAGCCTATCCTTTCTACCTGACTGGAAACCCAGTATAATGTAGCGTGGTTTTTCCAGCTGAGTTGACGTTTTCACTGTCCATATATGTCTTGAGGTGATGGGAAGCAGGGGTTATTCATACAATTCCCATGAGCGAAAACTCATAGTTGTGAGAATATCTTTTCCAATAATGTTCAGCAACTGTATATTTTGCTGATCTGAAACCATTACATATCGAGATCTTAATTTGCTCTTCGTTTCTTGGCGCTTTTCGTGCATGAACAACAGCATTTAAGTCACTGCGTGATCATGGCAAGATAAGTTCATGCTTTGCATTAACAACGATCTTTCGGTAGTCTTCAGCAAATCCTAGGAACATACTGAGTGGTATAGTGACATCAAAGTATCCCTCAGCATTGGTAAGACGTTTTGTTCCTTCCGGAATGTCGAGCCATCCTGCATTCTCCATAAAATAAATTTGTCCAGGGCTAAGTGAGACGTAGTTTTTTTTGGTGCTAGTGAGACCCACATTCTTGCAGCGATCAATCTCAACACCATTGAGTTCATAGCGAAATTCATGAAACAGATAGCAGATGGCATTGCTCACTAGTGCTGTACTAGTAACAGCTGTAACTCCATCAGGCCTTGTTAGTCTTCTATACACATGCAGTGAACTCTTGCTGGGCAGTATACACAAATCTTGATGCTGGACAGCAATTCGAATTTCATCACTGTTGTTGAATGATGATGAGGCATAAGGCTGATGTACGTGAATTTCATAGTGAGCTATAGACTCATGATATCTCACTGGTGTTTCAATGTTTTGTATTTCTTCTATTTTTATTGCAACAAAAGGGAGATAATGTATATCTTGAATGGACGTTTCAGTTTCTTTTTCTACGAGGTTTAATCTTCAGACCAAGCTGTGTCAGAAAGAGCACGTTCTGAGGTGTTAGCTCCTCGCGTGCTGCTTGAGAACTGGTTTGCATTCGACATGTTGACGCTCTTATATAGACTCCTTTGCGATTGTACACGATACCCAATATGATAATGATGTGACGTGTAGTCGTATTTTTATCACCTCTCCTCGGAAATTCACCAAGTCACCGTCCTGATCAACTATGCGGAGCTGAATTTGAAGTATTGTCTTCACGACGATTGGAAGGTAAATGACGTGTCACGGCACTTGAATGATCTTATATCCTGGTGGTACAACAGGAAAGAGTTCATGAATCTTGTGCACTTTGCGATTATTTATGTAAGCTCCAGTAGTGATATTGCACTCAACTCGCAGAGCATTCACTTTGAGAATAGCCACAGGTAGATCAGAAGTATCGTGAGATTGAAAGTTCACTTTGCGATCACACTTTATCTCGCTGTGCAATGTGTTATTATTTGGCTTGATGTTGATTGTAATTCCATCAATTGCTAAAGCTTTCTAGACATAACTCTCAATGTCTTTAATCTCATAGCTGCCAGTAGGTATGGTCACAACTCGATCACCAACATAGATTTTATTCTTTCCAGTGTCAGCGTTAGGAATTGCATTAAATGTGAGCATTTCAACGAGACCAAGTACATAGTTCTCATGATGAGAGAGTTCTGTTGGTGGAAAATACTGTGAGTCTAGCACCGAAGAGTTTCCTCTTATCGCGAGAGTCCACATTCAACACTGTCATAGTCCTGATATCTATCATGATTGTACTTTATCACGCTACCAACACCTAGGTAATCTACAAGATCCAAAGGTGGACGAAGATTACCAATTAACAATAGCTGACTCAATTTGGTGGGGTACCTTTACTGGTAGTTGATTGCGCATAAATACTCCACGAAAATGTGGAATCTTTACAGCTTTAGCATACTTGATCAGATCGGTATCAGTGAGTGCATGATGAGGTAGCTTCACTGCAAGTTTTTTGGCACCGGTCTTAGATGAAGTCCCTGTCCTTTTCGGTAAGGTTTCATATGAAGACCTAATCCTTTTCGATAGGGTTTTAGGTGTAAACCTTTTCCTAGAGCAATAGCCTCCATTGCATTGTTATGACGTTGAGCTTCTGCCAGTTGTTGCTTGACTCTGCTAGCATCATTTACCGCCTTAGCTACACCTGCTGCTCCACCAGTGAGAGCTCCAAGTGCACTGAGTCCAGCAAAAATTGGAATCAGTGGCAAAACACCACCGACTTTCGAAGGGATTAGTAGAACACGTGAATTTTGCACTTGATGTTTATCGCCTGCACTTTTGACAGCTTTCTGTACACTTCTGATTGCAGACTTGATGGCCACTTTGGTATCACTACTTCTTCTCATTGCTTTCTTAGCTGCATTCACAACCTTTCTGAATGCTATTAGTTTATTTTTTGCAGCTGGTTTCTTTTTCACACTAGGTTTCCTCTTCTTTGAACTGGGTTTCTTCTTTAACCCCATACCGAGTTTCGCTTTGGCATTCATCACGTTAATTATTGCTAGTGCTGCCGCTTTCTCGCTAATTCCAGCGTCTTTAGCAAAAACGCGCTGCCAGTCTTTACTAGTTAGTACACGATCTGCAGCGTTTCTCGCTTCAACGTTTTCGCGATTTCGCGAGTATGCAATTTCGTGTTCTTTACACGCAGCGTCTAGAGGATTGATACCGGGATCACCTCTAGCAAGTCGTTTGGCTAGCTTAGTACCTCGACCACAGTATTGGTAGCCAGGCAAGTGCAATTCAAACGGCAACTTGTTGATGACTTTGTTGATCAATTCTTTACCTCGTTGATGACGGCGTGATACTTTCTTCACTTTATGGTACACAATCATTCTATACTGAACGGAGGTTAGCACGCAACTGACCTGAAAGCTATATAAGCGCTGTATTTATAGCTTTCACAGCAGCTGAGATCAAGATGCGGTTCAAGACACAACCTATTAAACTTCCGGTATTTAATATTGATACCCTCGTCCAATCAAAAAAGTATAGGGTGAAACGACATGGTAGCCTTCTACCAGACAGCATTCGCGCAGTGCTTTGTGGACCATCAAATTGCGGCAAGACAAATACATTACTTGCCCTAATCTTACACCCAATTGGATTGAAATTTCAAAGTATCTACGTCTACTCGAAATCCCTCAAACAACCAAAGTACAAATTCTTGGAACGGGTGTTGAATGATGTAGATGGAGTTAAGTATTTTCCCTTCAGTGAGCATGAAGAAGTAATACCACCAAGTGAAGCTCAACCAAATTCGATAATTGTATTTGATGATGTTGCCTGTGAGAAACAGGACAATATTCGAGCCTTTTTCTGTATGGGCAGACACGCTCATGTTGACAGTTTTTACTTATGTCAAACTTTCGCTCGAATACCTAAACATCTGGTTCGAGATAACGTCAATCTATTGATACTTTTCACGCATGACGAAAAGAATTTGAGACATGTGTATGATGATCATGTGCACACTGACATGAGTCATTTACAATTTAAAGACTTATGTGCAACATGTTGGAATACTGACAAGTATGGATTTGTTGTCATTGATAAGGATAGTGAGCTCAAATAGGGAAGATACAGAAAAGGTTTTGACTGTCTCATCACTCTATAAATATATGCCATGTAGTGGAAATGATGTAATTATAAATTGAGACATCAACACATCAACATGTCAAAGTTTCACAAAGAGAAGGAGGTGCTCCGTCAAATTGCTAAAGCTAGTGAGGCGATTCGGCGTAAACATCGAATGCTCAAAATGGGTAAAGAAGCCACTGAAAAGATAATGAGTGAAACGTTTAAGCTAATCGTCATGCCACTGCAGAAACTGGTTGACATATCGAATCCTTCAGTCAAGAAGGAAGTTAAACAAAATGAGCTTGTAAAGAAAAAAATATGAGGAGGACGAGCAGGAGGAGAACGACGATAATGCTTCCTTTATGACTGCTCATGCTGAAGGAGAGCAACATACAACTATGCTTCAAGAAGGTGTTGTGACAGAGCCTGCTGATAATTACGAGTATTTAACAAACAAATTTCTCAGAATGCTGCAACAAAATAGGAAGCAGTATTTGGATATGGTTTATGGTGTGCGTAAACTCAATGATGGCAGTCTTATGATTGGTGACAAACCCATTAGTTTTGAGGGACAATATATCAATGTTGCTGGTAAACAGTATCTAAAAACCGTTGGTCTGCTTGAACTTTTGTTCAAACAAAATCCAGAAGAATCTCACATAAGCACTGACGATCGAAACAATTATAAGGAAATTTTGATTGCTACAAATGCACACAAGAAGCGATTCAGTCTCAGTGAATCCATTCGCACTAGCACCAGCAGTTCCCTACCACAGTATATGGTAGCAAGAAAAAATGTTAGGAGGACCCTAACGAACTAGTTGATCTTCTTCGTCTACTCCTAGCGTCTCAGGCAGCAGGCAACCCGTGTCACAACAATGAAATTATATCAATCGTTGCATTACGATGAGTATCGACGTCTTTAAACGTCACCTGGATCGAACCGCTGCAGGAGGCCGTGGGCCGGCTGGTATTGGATTCAAGATTACCTCTGACGGCCATTACGACGTAGATGACAAGAGAGTTTGCAACGTTAGTGAGGCGAAAGAATAATAAGACGCAGTCAATTTGGGACTTGTACAGCGTATTGTACAAAACGAGATACGTACTGTGTATCAAGTCACATCATCTATGCGAACAGAGATTGACAATAATAGTTTGATGATACGTTTACTCGAAGAATCAATCAACGAAAAACTCAAAAATCTGCAGATTGACATTCAACAAGATTTGACAGTCCATAACACTGAACTCATTGCCCAGTTGGACGCTCGATTAAACGCACTCGAAAATGGACAAGGAGAAATTGGCAGTAGTCACAGAACTGCATAAACCTGCTAGAAAGAATTATCTACGTCATCGCGTGCAAACGCGTTGTATAGTCGAGATGTGGCAGGCAGATTTAGTTGAGATGCTACCCTATGCCCATGAGAATAATGGCTACAAGTATTTACTTACCGTTATAGATATTTTCTCCAAGTACGCCTGGGCGGTTCCTGTTATAAGCAAGAGTGGACCAGATGTCACTTCAGCAATGCAATCTATACTTGTGCAGGATCGTGTGCCAAAAAACTTACACACCCATGAAGGCAAAGAATTTTATAATTCACATTTTAAAGAACTTATGCGACGATATGGCATCAATCGGTATGATGCCAAAAGATGTCAATGTCGAGGATGAAGAGGAGATGATGCAACGCTTAAAAAAAGCGAAATATACCGAGGAGAAGGCCAAAGTTCAAAGTTGGTGACAAAGTTCGAATCATTAAGCACAAGCACGTTTTTGAGAAAGGATACCCTCCCAACTGGACAACAGAGATATTCACTGTGGATCGAGTTATGCTTACGAATCCAGTGACGTACAGGCTCAAAGACTATGAAGAACAACCCGTTGCTGGTGGATGTTATGAGCAAGAACTTCGCAAAGTTAAACATCCAGACATATACCTAGTGGAAAAAGTAATCAAGAAACGTGGTAACAAAATATGTGTAAAGTGGTTAGGTTTTGACAGTTCCCACAACAGCTGGATAGATAAATCAGATATGTAATCAACTTTGTGCAATGTTGAATCAACTCTGTGCAATGTCGAACCAATGACGAATCAATGTTGAACCAACGATGAATCAATGCTGAACCAACGATGAATCAATGTTGAACCAACGTTGAACCAATGATGAATCAACGGCGATTGAATGTTTAACTAAATTATGAGATTTATAATACTAACTCTACGATTGTGCTAACTAGATGTAAGATTTTTGATAAATAAAAAAGCAATTCATATATATATATATATATATATATATATATATCATGTTTTTATTCAATATAACCCTTATAGCTACTATTTACAATTATTTACAACTTCAACCTAATCTTTTACCAGAAGATCCAGCAATTCTTCGTCACTATCACTTAAAACATCATCCACATCCATTGCGCTGATTCTATAATGCCCCCATGCGAGGGTGTCTGTAGTGTTTGGGAGTAAGTATCGCTTATCGTCATAAGGACTTAGTGCAATCTTTTGTTGTTCAATCATTTCGACGTTGTGTAGTCTTGACCTGATCACATATTGCGTTCTAGATTGGATACTCAAATTTCGCAAGCATTCGGTGTAATCATCGAAGGTAATACTTTTCTTTACAACAGCTGCTTTTACCACTTTGGCTTTTTTAACAAAGTCCTCACCATTGACACGGATACTATACATCTTACTCCACAAACCAACAAATTCTGTAATTATTCCACCATTACATTCATCTTTCATCAAACACAAAACTTTCTTGTTTCTTTGCGGCATTCCAAAAACATTGTCTCGAGGGTAATCTGATGTGTCGAATTGTTGAATATTCTTTTCCATATCTTCTTTCATATCGGCATAAATGTCCTGACACTTCACTCCATATATTAAACTGTCCGTGTCAGTGTACAAGAGTTTGCAGTTGTTACGATATTTTTTACGCATGTGACCGTAATGAAAATCATAAATTAGGATTTTAGACACATCCAGCACTGTCAGAACCACATATATTGGCTTATTAAACAAAACTTCTATCTTTCTTAACTCTATAGCCATGAGATTTTTACTGAAAATGGCTCGGCTGCGGAAGTTCGGGTTAGCTATGATGGCTTCTGCTCCATACCTACCCTCCCACTTCGCCACGAGTTTCACGGTTAGATGATTTCGTACGTTCTCCATTGTCTTACCGTAAAATGCATTATTCATCAATTTGTACAAGTTATTTCCGAATTCATTTTTAGCTTGCGCTCTCTTTTCAGTATTCAAATCTATGTAACTCTTGAGCCATGTTGACTGATTAAATTTAAGTACTCTGCGAATTTTGATTAATACAAGACCGTTTGCAAGAGCATGTTTGAGAGCTCGGTAATGGAGAACGTACTTATCTTTCAGTAGGAGGGTAGTTAGAAGCTTCTCCTGGTTGGAACCCGGTGGTTTCGAATGTTCTGGACAACACGGTAAATCATTATGCTCATCCTGAAGCTCGGGTGGATAATGAAAATCAACTTCTAGAATATATCCAGTGGGTGAATCATCTGGAATATTAAAATCAAAATGTTCCAAATTTGTGACCCACTCGAAACCACCGTAAGGAAGGGGTTGTCCCATTGCCCAATCATAAAGGTTGTTTGCATCGAAATATACAATGTAGATGATTTCACCTCTTTCATTGAAAACTTTCATACACTTGTTGTTGGGAATGGTGTATCGGTTGGGGCATTGACTTACTCCACCCTTTTGACCATTCTCAATCATCAATAGCATATCAACGTCAGTGAGGAGTTCCAATCTCACCCCTGTATATTTGAGCATGGCATCCATTGTGAAGCCAGGAGTCGTGTAGTAATGTGCTGGATCGAGACCGTAAGCCATGAGACACTGTTCTCGGAAATTTTCGAAGACATCAGCCAACAACAACACATCAGTCTTCATGTATAAAATCACATATTCGCCGAGAGTTTTAACACTGAATGCACACCATATCTGTTGTGCATGTTCTTAGTCCTCATCAGATATTGTTGAGTCATTCAGGGTACTGTAAAACTTTTCTTTTGGTGGAATCTGGTTTTCTTTCAGTCTCACCCTCGAGTCCAGGTATTCATAGGGGAGAACACCTTTCTTCGTTAGAAGTTCAACTTTCTCACTCTCAATTCCAGAAGACATTGCACGCACAATTTTATACTCAGTGAGATACGATGCTAACTTTTCCAAGGACGATGCCATGAATCTGAATGAGTCGATGAATCGGAATTTTATCTGTGTTCCCTCAACATATTTTGTAAAAGATATGTATTTTTCCTTATTTAATGCCAGAACTTTTACTTTTCCTTCAAATTGTGTAGCAATATCGCGGATGATACAGTGAGCATCATACCCACTCAAGTTGTGGAACACAACAGGTGTGATGTTGGAATCTTGGTAAGCTAGATTACAGTGTTCATGTGCGGGACCTCGATATTTTCCCGTAAGGTGACAGTGGTCGCGGACCTTCTTCATCGGTGGATGTAGGGCTTTCTGACAGATGTGATAAGTAGTGGCTTCAAAGAAAGCTTCCTGCTGCCTTGCTGTTAGTTTCTGCATCGAAACTGGAGATGCCCGTATTTTCTCACATTTATTTGCAATTAGCTGTAACTCTAGAGCAAACCACTTTGCTGGTTCCACACCTTCAGGGCGTGAGTTGTAGAATGACAGTGAATCATTGTAGTTGCACTTGAAGAAGTACCCAATGTCAAAAATTACATGTTTTTGGAATACTTTAGAGTTTGTTCTCTGTTTTTGTACATCATCACTTAGTATTAATAGGGACTCACAATCGGCATAGATAATGAAAGGTACTTTTTCTCTATATTTGAAAATTTTGAATTCAATTATGTTTCTACCCGGTTTTAGTAGCACTGCTTTACAATCATTCACTTTTTTACAATCTTCGCTATGAGCTACCAACTTCTCTATTCTTGAAAAATAGTGCAAGCATCGTTCACAGATATGTTTTCTTCCATCATGTTTCGATAGCTGGCGGCTAACTAATCGAGAAAGATCTTTGACCCACACATAGTGGAAGTTGAAAGACTTGGGTTTTCTATCCTGCTGATTGTTGTCCCCTTCTTCATCACTGCTGTCTTCATTCAAATATTCCTATTCAACTCGGAGGAGGTTCACATGAGCTTCCCTCACCTGTGAATTGAGATGAATGCATGTTTTCTCTCGACTGTCGAATGCTTTGTCGACGTTAATCCACTCCACTCGATTGTTAATGTCATTGCGTTTCTTCTGAAGTCCGCTACCCTTTTTAGCGAGAAACTCGAATCGAGCTTTAAGACATTCCAAGTGTTCAATAATATTTAGACACTTTCTTTTCTGATTTATTGACAGTCGTGGTACTCATGACAATTCCTTTCGCACTGCTTTTAAACACAGTATGCACTCGTTCCGCCATCGATTAGCTTTGTTTAGTTGTACGTTCCCCGATGATGTTGTTGATGATGATGAAAGCAGGGTTAGTACTTCCTCGAAAGCAGGAATAAGTTTTACACACTCATCGAGGATCATTTTCTACTAGATATAGAGTGTATACACTAATAATGTTTTAACTTCACAAGTTATTCTTTCTGTTTTGATAATTTTATATTTACTATCCGCTTTCACTGCACTGCCTCGCACAATGGAATCACTGCACTCCGATCTGATGTCTCCTTTTATAGTCCGCTATCCCCAACTCCACCAATACCTCTAGAAGATTCTAGAACTTAAGGATTCCCCTAGCCCCATGCGTCATTTGAATTTACCATGTGCGACATTGAATTTTCCAGTAATTTAACTGACTTGATGGTGGCGCTATCAATTGCAAGTAACAACTTATTGGCTGTTGGCATTTTAGCATGGACATGAACCATTATCTTCTGTCGGTAAATGTAAGGCGCCTCTGAATATGGGCTCCCTACCGGACATCTAGATTATTTCTAGATACTTTCTAGACTCTGCTCCTCTAGCGAACGCCTAGGGCAATTTTATGACGGTCGCCTTGTCTAGAGTTCGTCTAGAGGTCATCTATTGGCGTCAAGTAAGTTTTACCTGCGACCCTTTTGAGTCTAGCATTCGTCTAGTTTCATCTAGAAATGGATCAATTCTAGATGATGCGTTCCTAGAGGATCTCATCTAGAAATCGTCTAGATTTTTCGGTAGGGCTTTTTGAAGAGAAGTACCCACTATGCCCTAGCGGGATAGGGAGCGCGGGGAGTCCCATGCCTGCTCGCATCTGAATATGGGCCGGAACCCCGACGACGAGACGCCGTGGCATGTATCTGAACTTCGGTGTCACACTCTCGAGGTAAAACAGAGATCACATTTATCGACCGTCTCTTCGGAACCGACTGTGGATAAAGTGAAACTTTGCGCGTAGATGTTTTACCGACTGCGGTGGCCCCATTGCCTGTGTCTCACTCGGCCGGTATTATAGAGAACGCCACTATCGGTTATGGATATGGAAACGACTGTCGGTAATTTAGCACAAAAGCTAACTATTAGCGCCTGTCGGTAAATGACCGTTAACTATTTTACCGACCAAGGTGTCACCGAATTGTCATAGGTATACTACTACTCGGTGATTTGAATTTTTGAGAATTTTCTAACAAAGAACCCCTTCTTTAAAAAATTGTCTCTTGCTACCTACTTCCGTTCCGCCCTTTATGTATTAATTATATTACGAACGTATTACAAATTGTAGAAAAAAGGAATGTGAACAAGAGTATTGATAATTATGAATAACTGAATTATATAATTTTATTTATTCAGTACTTTTCCAATTGACTTCAATTTTATTTTATAGACATATATGTCACCAGGAAAAGGTTATGAAACACATAACCTAAAATTATAGATAATATGTATTTTCCTTCACCCATTTTCAACATTACAATACATTTTATTAGAATTGAAGTATTTCTATACCTCAAAATTACAAGAAATTTTAATTCTCACATTTTACATTTTAAAATCACTTGCATTTGCCGCCTTACTTATCCAAGATAGAGAAATTAAGCGGTTCGTTCTGATTGGCTCAGTTTTTTTACTTGCGCGTGGCTAGACCATGTATTTATTGGATCATGGTTTAGGACGCACGTGTAGAGTTTTTAAATTTTCGGTAATTTAAAATCGGGTAATGTTACCGGTAGCATACCGGTATGTTACCGAAGCTTCGAGAATTTATCGAGAATTTATGAGAATATTCAATTATAACGCTTTTTTGTTATTTTAAAAAGTAATTAGATAATGTTCTCGATGTTATAGTTTATTTTCGATCATTTGGTATATTTTTTCAATATTTGTTATTATACATAATAACCAAATGTTCGAAAATGAACTATAACATCTTGAATATTCATTCACAGTGGTCAGCAATCGTTTAACATCTAAAAAATTCATTAATTAGATAATATTTATGCTTATAGAATAAATTATAAACAGCGGCCATTTAGGTACATTTAAAATATGAAAAACTTTGTGAGCATTGAAATAAAAAATTTAGAAAATTTCCAGAACACTCCGTATAATTGTCTTACAATATTGCAAAAACTTCAAAAAATAAAGTGATTAAATTTGAATAAATATAAGTAATTGAAATAATTAAATCAAATGAGCAATAATTATAACTGTTCACATATGTAACATTCAGTAAAGCTCTTTATTTAAACTAAATAATGTGATATTTTTAAACTGAAGATAAAGTGTTCTTAGCACCTCTACGCATTTACAAAAAAAGCTGAATACAATAATACCGCAGTTTCTATATTTTTTCGAAATTTTTCTTTGGTTCACTGAATACAAAATATTTGATTGCATTCAGGCAATTCCTACTATTATTTTAAACAATATATTGAAAATCACAGTATTTCTAGCCAGGCACGATTCATATAGAAATTTTTCTAAATGGCTGGACGCAATAAGAAAGTCGTTTGGTACTTGCATTTTCAAGATAAAAATAATTAAGCAAATGGATTTATTATTATTTATCCATTTAGAAAATGGATAATGAAAGCAAAGTTGTAGTTGTTAGAAATGAGCACCTCAGAGCAAAAGGAAGACTCCGCAGAGTCGAGAGGAAAAACGAGACAATTATCGTTGCGCTGTCTTACTCTTCACGCATTCTGCGTAAGAGTTTCTCTTTCTAACGGTATTTGTCTCGTCTTTCCTCACGGCTCTGCAGAGTTTTCTTTTGCTCTGACGTGCTCAAATGCGGTTCACGGAAGTTTGAAAGGAGAAAAAAATAAATTTTCATAAATTCTCATAAATTCTCGCCGAGAACGAACGTCGGGTAAGTTACCCGGTAACTTACCAATATTACCGTACGTTACCAGGGTAATTTACCCGACTCAAAACTCTACGCACGTGATGTTTTTTCTTTCATAGCGTTGTTTTCTAGGTTTGCCATTCCGCGGACGCAGCAGTGCTCCAAATTCGGCTCCCCAACTGTACTGCGCATGCGTTGTATCCGCAGTCTCATTGGCTGTGAATGACGCGCTTTTTTGAAACTATTACATGTGTAAATCAATTTTTTATAATAAATAATCATTGTGAAAATGATAACAATTAATTTTCAGATCAGAAAAAAATCTTATAGAGTGCACGGTGAAATAATTTTTTTGGTTTTACAAATGAATTATTGATTTTTAATTCAAAGTAAGGAATACCTTTTTTTCACCTTTGTATATTTTAAATTATTCATATGTTACGGCCGACCCTGTGACATTTGGCGATTTAATAATTGATGGCCTGTTCTCATAGAATCCACGTAAGCGTTTTCTTTCAGTTCAGTGTACGCGACTGCTGCTCTTCCCCCACAGATCCATAGTTCTAATTACGCGAGACCGGTCATTGGATGGAGCGAGAGAGCAGGAGCGCGACAGCAATAATTAAAAATGAATATGCGATATCTCTTTATATTTCTTCTTTCCTAATACCTTCAAGCCCGAGCGCGACTTCAAAATGTTGATTAACAATGTTTATTATTAATAAACATTGACTTAATAATTTTATACATTAATAACACAGGCCGACAAAAATGACATAATTTTTTACCCAAAGACCGGACTATGTGACCCCGAAGGATTTTGGTATCCTAAAACCGAATCCGTTATCCAAATTTTTCCTATACGTCAGGTTTTTGAGATATCCTAACCTGAAAGTGCAAAAATGGCTATTTTTAGCCATATTTTAGGCAATATAACACGATCAACATTTTCCCCCCATAAAAACTGCTAACGCCATCGTCTAGTTCTCCTTTTTATCTTCCACTTCCATTTTTGGTCATCCCGAACCGATTTTTTTCTCTCCGAGATATCACACACTAAGCATTCAGTTCCTCTTCGCCTTGCATTGTTCCAACATGCATTGTGGAACTGAAATGCTTAGTGTGTGATATCTCGGAGAAAAAAAATCGGTTCGCGATGACCAAAAATGGAAGTGGAAGATAAAAAGGAGAACTAAACGATGGCGTTAGCAGTTTTTAGGGGGAAAAATTGTTGATCGTGTTATATTGCCTCAAAAATGACTAAAAATAGCCATTTTTGCACTTTCAGGTTAGGATATCTCAACAACCTGACATATAGGAAAAATTTGGATAACGGATTCGGTTTTTGGATACCAAAATCCTTCAGGGTCACATAGTCCGGTCTTTGAGTTTAAATTTTGTTGGCCGGTGTAATATATCACCAACTAACTATTTGCAAATTTTGGAAATAATCAATTGAAGTTAAATTTCCAATAATCGATAACAATTAATACTAGGGGACTCATTAATTTAACTTTCCAATAATATTAGTTTCGCCATAGATCTCACAACTTTTAAATGTCTAAAAAGAAGACAGAGAAATTAAGAATAGTTTTCTATATTTTAAAATATAATATGAAATGTCTACTTAAAAATAAAACCTGAAATAAAACATATTATCTGTAATGAGGTCTGGCAATTGTTGTAAATCGTTGAAATAATGATTTTAATCATTTAAATTAAGAATTTAACTTTGATTCGACATTGGCACACGTGCTTTAAAAAAAATGATTAGTCGATGCTCAATAAGCATCAGCGTTTTGAAGTCACGCCACATCCTGTCGCCATTCCCACAGCGATCATAAAAAATCGATTTTCAAACTCTGCAAAAATCCCTGCCAAATCCTACTTCCCCTAGTTAACGAAATGAAGCCAAGCTAAGTCTCTTCAGCATTCGGTACCGACTACTATCTTCGTTCAGAAGTCAGGTACGCGATCGGAACCTTGTGCTTCCATGCTCCGTCTCGTCTTTTCTCGCGCGTCCTATTGCGGTTGCCGTCCGAAAAGTCAAATTTTCAAAGTGCGCAATATTCCGAGTTTTCAATGAGCAGATAACAAGGTGAAAACAATAAAAGCTTAGTGCGAACGGAAACCGGAGTGAATCAGAAGTTTAGAGAATCAAAAACAAAGGCAGGGGGATAATAACTCATTTACTAGTTTCAACTTAATAAAATTAGAATTTATTAAGTTGAGACTGAACGATTTCCACCAACAAGTAAGTCTGGGTTATCCAGGTCTGAGTTTATTCCAGTAGCATTAACCGGCTTATTTTAAGTGTCATTATTGACACTTCATGACCACGAGGCCCAATGTTTAGTAACTGGAACGAGTGCAGTGTCACCTTGCGTTCATGGTGAGTCCGAACTACAATCAATTCAAATTTGAAGAAAAGCACTCGACACATCGGACGTCACGCGAGTGTGGCGCGGGTGAAATCGCGAGTGAGGAGTGCGAAGGATTCTGAAGGGGTGACATCCGGTAAGGTCAGATGTATTATTACATAATATTTGCTCGCCTGTTGTCTAGGGATACCGTTAGTACTTCCCCCCCCCTCTCTCACCGTCACTCTGCTGTTCTGTCCGGTCTATCGTTAAACTAGAATAAATAATTTTAGAACAATTTGAATTAAAAACAGAGATTGTGTGCGAGACAATTCAATTTGTCTAGGATACAGAAACCTGTTAAAAATTTCAATAACAAATGTAATAAATTGTCAACTATTTTCTAATTGAACATATTCAATCAATCAAAAGGAGGAAGTTCACGAATCCCACTAAACTATAAAATAAACAAACTGACGAGAGTTAGTTTGGTCTGTTTTTCCTCCAACGTATCAGCTCATTCGGCATCATGTTACCATAAAATCACCCCGATTTAAATCGATTAATAACTTTACAATTTATTTAAGCTGGTTCGTAACACATAATATTTTGTTGTACTTTATGATTATTATATATTATGAACAATTGATTTGCATATTTAATCATTCTAAATAAGCGCGCGATCAACATCCAATGAGGCTGCTGGTACGACGCATGCGCAGTGCGGTTTGGGAGCTAAATTGGGAGCACTCGTCTATCGAGCGCTCGAGCAGATGACAAATGACGCGTAGGCTATGATAGCAATGGTGGGGGGGGAGGGGGGGAGCCAGGAATTCGGCTGTTCAGATCCATTCGTCGTGTTTCATCAGGGTTGTGCAGTGACAAGTCACTCGAGGTTTTCTACGTATAATACATAAACGACGTAATATACGTAGAAAATTGTGGGAAACTATGTATAATGCGTATCAAAGATGGCGGACGTAATCAAAGTGGGCTCGGACAGAGCATAATATAACCTCACTTTTTTAAATTATGCTTATGTGTACCTGAAGACCTGAAATCTGTAGCACTGTTCCTGATCATTAAGTTTGTTTCTAAAATGATGATAAACAAAAATAAATCAAGAATAGCCAATATCCCATGGAAAGATATAAATTTTAAGCACGTATATTATTATTAAAAAAAAAAATTTGTTCAGGAAAGTTATAAATAATGAAAATAATTAATTAATTGCTCAATATTAGTTGTTTCTGTAAGGCAATTGGGTAATGTTAGAATAACGAATTCAAAAATCCCGCCCATCTAGTCACGTGATCAAATGTAAAATACATTTGTAGCAAACTAAGGACGTAATGTACGTAGTAATATACATGTCGAAAACCATGTAATATACGTGATGTATTATACGTACCCATCCCTGTGTTTCATGCACGAGTGGATTCAGACAGGACCAGCCCTATGCATCGCCCGTGGATGTGTATGTGTAGTTGTTCTCTTAGGATCCGGAGGGGTATCGTAGTTCAAATAAATCCAAGAGATGGCGCTCCGATCAAGTAGTGCTGTTTTTGCTTTGTTATGTATAGCAAAAATACTAAAATTCATTTAAAACTTGATACTTTTTATAAAAATTGAAGAACAGCATAGTTTTCATTAACAATAAGCGCAGCTTTAATTATTGATAATAAAAAATTCATGAAAACATGTTATTTATTATTAGGAAAATTGAATATAAAGATGAGTATTTTGAAAACAGTTTGAATTGTATTCATATTTTTCTATTTATTTTGCTAATGTAATTAATTAGTTTTATAAACAATGGTAATTGTTACAAATTTTAAACATTTACTGATATTATTTAATCAATAATAGTAAAAATAATATTTAAACCTTAATAATTAGCCTTATGATATACTTTTTTAATAATTCATCTAGAAATTTCCTCTTTCTCTGAAAAATATATATTTATATATAATTTATTTATAATAAATTATATATAAATAAATTAATGTAAAAATTGCATCAAAATAGTTTAGAATTGATGAAAAACTATTTATTGAATATATTATTGAAGACACTTATAATTATTGGAAGGAATAATTTATTAAAAAGTGATTGACAAGATTAATGAGCATTTGAATTTGAAGGTATACAATTTGTTTCATATAAAAGCATTTGAATTTGAAGGCATACCATTTTTTTAAGTAAACGAATTAAAAATATTTCATTTCATTTTCATCATAAATCGCTTGATAAATTAAACGTGAAAAAAAATATGTATATATATATACGGAGCGCACAGTCTTCCTTTTTCTCTTAGTTTCCCCTTTTTTCCCCTATTCTCAAAAAACTTCCCCTTTTTCTCCTTTTCCCTTTAAATATACGACATTTAAAAATAAAATATTTGAATTACCCCCATAACATTACAAAAATGTGTGTATATATATATATATATATCACGGTTGTGAGACGTGGCCATAGGTGTGATTTACCGCGGTGCTACTGGGGGCTATTGACATTTTGTCGGATGGCAGTTGCTCTTAGTGGGACCCTGCGGTGGTTGTTTAACTTTTTTTTTCAAATTATATATAGTTAAAAGTTTGTCATAAGGACAACCGCAGGATTTCGCCGGGAGCGGGTGCTAATCTGAAAAATTGCACCCGCTCCCAGCGAAATCGCGGTAAAATTTCAGCTGTAACCACGTCTCACGACCGTGAGATAGGTGGTTACAGTCTGCGACGAACTCAATACGATGGTCCGGCAAAAGTCTCGTGCACCCTGAGGACACGGAGCGACCCAAGGACGACCGCCTTCTGCATTTTCCCCGCAAGTGTCTCAGCATTTTTTTGACACGCAGGGATGCTTTTCAGGCTATTAACCAGCGAAACCTTGGCACTTCCAAGAGCGCCGATGATCAAGACGATTAGCTTAACAGAATATTCCGGGTATAACCGTCGCAATTCCCTTATAAGGTCTTTATACCTCTCTTTCTTTTCTTTCTCCTTGGCTGTGACGTTTTTGTCAGCTGGTGCCGAAAATTCGATAACGAACATGGTTCGTTTCTCGAAGTCAAGGAGAACTATGTCAGGCCTCGAGTGCGCAACAGAAACAATTGTCGAGAATATGAAGTTCCAGTATATGCGGCACTTCTCATTTTCGACAATTGACTCTATTTCTCTAGGAGCGTTTAGCGGAGAGGTATTTGGACTAATGCCATAAGAGTGACAGAGATGGTAATAAAGCACTCTTAGTGCCGCATTGTGCCTTTGGATGTAGGTCGTTCCCGCATGAGTTGGACAACTAGATAGTATGTGTCCTAGATGCTCGGGGTGTGCATGACACGCTCTGCAACTATCATCGGGAATGTCTTGGCTCAAAATGTGGCGACGGTATGCTAGAGTGGAAATGACACCGTCTTGACATGCCAAAATGAAGCCCTCCGTCCCCGACTTCAATCCGGGTGACCTAAGGAAAGCAAACGTTAGCTCATACGACATCGACTGATCTTCCACATTTCTGTGGAAGATGCCGTGCATCCTCTTGTCGAGGAGCTGTTCGTGGAAGTTTTTCTCCTGTGCTTTCTTAATCCGGGCCTTCAGGAGTGAGTATTCAAGATGGATAAGATTTGATGCATTTTGCTCACCCCTAATATTGAAGTCAAGGCCGAGTGTTTCAGCAGCCTCCTCCGCTGCTTTGTACAGAAACGCCCCTTTTCCCACTTCTTCGTGTTTCCTGACCATTTTAAGAAGAGGGTCTTGTCCATTTGCAACTATATGTGCTGTACCCAGAATGAGTCTGTTGTGAAGACATTCAAGATTCAGTATTCCGCGACCACCTAGGCGGCGTGAGATGTAAAGTCGCGGAACAGAAGACTTAAGGTGCATGCTCTTGTTCATGTGCAAAACCTTTTGCGTCCCGATATCAAGGGATCTGAGCTCGTCCTTCGTTCATGGAACCATTCCAAATGAATAGAGTACTACCGGGACGGCAAGCATGTTCGTTGCAGATACTTTGTTTCTCGCCGACAGTTCGGAAGACCAAATCTGCCGGATGAGACGTTTGTATCTGCATCGGAGAGTATCCTTTATAGATGTCGCGTCCTGAATGCGGCTCTGTGGCACGCCCAGGTATGTATAGGTCTCTCCAGCGCAAAGGTGTCGTATAGCGCTTCTGTCAACGAGCTCAGGATCTCGGGGATGCCATTAAGTTTTCCTTTCTTCAAATTAACCTTGGCGCATTTCTCTAACCCGAATTCCATTCCAATCTCTTGAGTGTACTCTTTGACAATTTTCAGAGCTAGATGTAGTTTCTCTTGATTCCTAGCATAGATCTTAAGATCATCCATGTAAAATACATGAGTGACCTTATGCTTTCGGTTTCCAGGTTTTCCGCAGAGATACCCTTCGGAATGGCGAAGTGCGAGAGATAGTGGCAATAATGTGAGGCAAAAGAGGAGAGGGCTCATGGTGTCGCCCTGAAATACACCTCTCTGAAAGGTGATACTGTTAGTGATCACACGATGTTTTCCAGATGAGATAGTAAATCTGGTTTTCCAAAGCGGCATTAATGTCTCTATGCACCTCACGATGTGTGGATGAACCTTTAGGCTTTCTAACAGACAGATGATAAGTCTATGGGAGGTTGAATCGAAAGCTTTCCGGTAATCAATCCAGGCCATCGATAGAAATCGCTGATAGTATGCTGCGTCTTTACAGACACATCTATCGATGAGAAAGTTCTCCCGACATCCCGCTACGCCTTTCTTTGAGCCACGTTGTTCATACATCTCTCGCCATACAGGTCCAATTGTCCGAACAATCCTATCATTTAGGATAGCTGTGAAGATCTTATACAGTGTGTTCAGACAAGTTATTGGCCTGTAATTCTTAGGGTCAGCTAAGTTGCCCGTCTTCGGCTGGAGCACTGTGCGCCCTTCCACCAACCACCCCGGAATAGGCTCTTCCGACTTTAGATATGAGGTAAAAATTCGGGCCAGATGCTGGTGGGTTGAAGGAAACTTCTTCCACCAGAAGGTCTTGATGCCATCTGGTCCCGGAGCGGAATAGTTCTTCATGCCTCTTAATACGTTTTTCACCTCCTCGGTAGTGATAGGTGGGCATTCCTCCTCAGCTGTGATGAGGGCATTGCACAGCTCCTTGAAGCTGTTTATGTTCTTTGAGCCTTCTTTAAGTGGATGTTGGACTTCGTAGACTTCTCTCCAAAATGCTTCGACCTCCTCTGGTTTGGGCGGATGGTCGACAGTAACTGGAGGGTCTTGGAAGAGTCGAGATGGGTCAGACGAAAACTGTTGATTTTCTCTGACCCACCTCTCTCTCCGCTCTAGACTTCTCCTAGCGTCAGATAGTACTCGTATTCTGTCAACAATATGCTGCCTAATGGTCAGTAGCTTTGACTTGTTGATTGTGTGATGACGGATCCGCAGTTCGCGCGTGAACTGTCGAACCTTGGCAGTGAAAGTCCTGCCAGATGTTATGTAGTCAATCACACACTGAATGCGGGACGCGTACTGTCTTGCCCAGCCTATCTTTGTGCTAAGTTGATGCATTCGTCTTTTGGTCTTATGATCAACCGTTGGTTTTGTTTTACGGTTTGCATCTGCCAAAGTTCTCGCTGCATTGTACACACTACAATTGATAGTCCAGAGGTCGGATTCTTCGGAAAAATCTCCACGAAGCTCATCATCCAGTTCAGTCAGATCTTTGGGCTTGGGAGAAACCTGAATGTTGATGTTTCTCCGGGTCTTGAAGCATCGTTCTCCCTCTATTGGATGCCTGTTCGAGGCTGGCCTCAGTGTCGCCTCTCTTTCGCTGTTGCCGGCTTGTTCTGGCTGCGGTTGTGTAGACGCTCCGCTTATATAACCCCTTTTCCGGAGGTCCTCGGCACGGTTTCGCAGCCGTTTTTGCGAAAAATCCGAGAGCTCTGGGTGTTTCTCGCACCACAGAGCATGCAGTCGCGCCATGTAACCTTTTCGTTCAGGGGCCATACTGGTATCATAGCACTCCAGCAGGTCGTCCCTGAGTCGATCCGTCCACTCAAAGGTAACGAGATTCCGCCGGTCAATCGCATTGACTCCGTCTTGATTGGCTCCCCCAACTCTAGGGTAGTCGGCATTGTTGTCCGACCCATTGTCGGGAGCCCTGCGCGTTCGATTGTTTTGAACCGCACTTCCTACAACTATGCTGGTGTTGTCATTGTTGTTCCCACGAGCAGCTAGGGAAAAGGGTTAGTCCATCCTTGTAGAGCCCCGCGTGCAAGGATAAGGCTGATACTCTGAGAGGTCGCCCGGTATCCCAGAGTCACCGTTTGAGACACCACACCCAGGTGCCATTCAGCTTTCGGCACGGTTGTTACGCCTCCGCTTGGGGGTTATTCCTTCGGGACCATCCCTGGACAATTGTGCGCGACTGCTTATTAATTATTGTAACCATATTCAGCAGAAACCCTTGGTACAGGGACCCTCTATCCGCAACCCGAGGACGCGTCCGGTGGCTTTGTCATAGGCCCTTCGGTTCGAATCC
>CAKNYM010053231.1:380978-431146 GCA_932195095.1 Andricus curvator
AAACACTCAAGGTGTTTTGCTTCCGGTGTGGAATACCCGGATATACGATGGTGACATGTCCTAACTGCAGCGACGAGTACCAACGAAAAGGACCCTACACGGCACGAAGACAGAACAAGCACATCCCATCCGATATGTTAGTCGGATATATGGTCATCGAGAGTGAAGATGGCGAAGACGATGACGGAGGTGATAACGAAGGCTAAAATCTCCGCTTCGATCCCCTTAAGTTTAGACCCTACCCCTTTTGAGTTCCCCGTCAAGTATCCTAAGACCGTTTTGTCGAGTTTCTTCCCCAACCAAGTCAAGTATTATTATGTAATCAGCTATCTTTCTTTTAGTTAATTTTCTTTTCCCGCTTCTGAAAAATACTTAATGTATTTATTTCCATCATAATTATCAGTTTAAATAATTAATTACAAACAAAATAAATTGCAGCTTAAGTTGATCCTTTTGTTTTCTGCAACTGCGTATCGTTTCGTTATCTCATTCTTTTTTATTTTTTTTATTGACCGAAAGTGATGGTCCCTACTTTTGTATATGGTACGTTTAGTTATGAATAAAATAATTTCTGGTTTCGTAATCCCTTGCAATATTATTGTAGATATCGTACCTCATATATTTCGATAGTAAATCGTTTTGTTTTGAAATATTGGATAATGTATGATTACCAATATTATAAGGTCCAGTCAGGGAGCTCCGTGCAAATTTAAGATTTGCCAATGGTATCTTTTACTTGTGTAGAGAGGCCTTATTCCAAGTAATTCAATAGAGTCAATTTCAAGTCGAGTAAAATTATGGGTGTGTACTCCTGAGTGCTACTCCGTATGATACACCTTATTTTTAGCATAACGAGCAGTTTATTCCTTTTGTTTGTCTTTGTTACGGTTTCACTCACTAGATTTCTTTCTTTTACTAACTCTTAGAGTTTCAGTTTTCTTTTGTGTCATGATTTTGGAGTACAAACACAAGTAATATTCTAAAGTTTAACGTTAGATTCATTCAAGTAACTCACCTTCGGTTAAAGACCGGTTCGGTCCTTTCCGGGGAGAGGGGAGTTGTGACGTTGCAAAATTTTTGCAACTCACAAATTCGAATTGACAAATTTTTATTTTACATTTAAAGATTTCTCGTAAATTTAGAGATTTAATTTTGTAAGTTCAGAAATCACGGCTACGGTACGGAAACTCCATGACTAGGGCTAGATTTAAGATTTATAATTTTAAGGACTTATTCTGCTTGTTTCTTTTATTTTTCTGTAACGATTCGGATTTGTCGAGACATCGAGGGACATCGAGGGACTTCTTTCGACTTCGAGATTCGAATGGGACGCCACTCGACACTCTTAGAACGACTAGATTCCACCGACACACATTTCAAGCCGTTTGAATTCTCCCGCCTTTTCCATTTACTATCGTCTGCCAGACTCAAAGGAGCTGTGGATCCTCATCTGCAAGGATTCATGTTAGGATGCCGGCCAGTTTTGAAGCAACGCTACAAGTTGCGGAAAATCCGGAACGACTCATCTACCTGGCGTAGAACCTTTTTGGAAACTTCACGATGAGAAATTTCTTCATCAATTCCCAACATGCCTAGGGAATCTCAATGCGCAATGCCCTCTTCACGTCGGCTGATACCAATTGGTACCGAACCAAATCCTGCTCTGATCAGCCAGGGTAATTTCGGGCTCCAGGAGGTGATCTAATGGGTGAACTGGAGAGTAAGGATGTCGAAATAACAACACTGGATCAATCCTGACGATGATAGAGGGAAGGAAGGATGAAAACTGAAAATAGCAGGGTACCGAGCTCCACTTATTCATACGGCCCTGGAATGTAAACCCTGCACCCCGTCTCCGCAGCGGCCTTACCACCAATAGGAACGCCGGAAAGAAGGAGGAGGAGGAATGCCGAGACCGAGTCCCGTACCGTCGCCGCTACGTTCATTCTTCTCTGCCGACCTCAGCCGTGTCAAGTCACTGAGTGTAATTTTTAATTTTCTAACGTGTTCGTTAAGTCCATGGTCGAGTAGTTTGCCGAAAGGACTAATCAAGACGCACTCAACGGTTCCTCATCCCAAGGGAGTTCAACCACAGCATTCCGGAATTCAACGGGTAAGGCCAACTCACGTGTATTAAGTGAAAGAAACCACGCTCGACACGCGGCCACAGTGGATCAGTTTCCATAATTTGAAGATTGTACATTTCTGTTGAGAAAATGGCGTCACACGTGGTCGAGGTGGAGTTCTTTTGACTGGGCCTTCCTAGTTATTTCATTAGTGAATTATTCTGATTTATTAGAAGTGATTATAATACTATTTTTTCGAAATGTCTCCCCAATGGTGAATCCCTTTTGTAACTAGTGAACTGAGCCCCAGTCGAGTGTTGCCACATGAAGAATGACCCCTAAACTATGACCCCATTGAGCATTTCGGATAATTAACTTATGGTCACGTAAGGAAGCTCCAAGTTGAGTTGTGTCCCTGTACTAAATTTTCTTTAGTCATGAGTGAACCCCTTTTTCCTGTGTTAACATAGAATTCTACGTGCAATTTATTTGGAACTGAGCCCCCAGTCAAGTTTTGCTCCGACATGTTAACGACAATAATGTGGATCCCGATTTTCTAGTGTTGAGAAATAACTGATCGAGTTCCTTTCAAGAGTCACTCAATCTAGAGTTTCCCTTTGCCCCACCCCCTTCATTATGTGTGAAATTTATATACTTTGAGCGGCGAGAATTGTGGATGAATTCGAAATATGGTGTTGATAATTTCGAATATAATTGTGTATTTTTCCAAATGTATTGTCGATCTAAGTTAAGATGGTTTATTTTTCGTGAATGATTTTGCCAAATTAATGTAAGAAATTTCCATTGAAGTGTTGTTTGGCAAATTTAAGAAATGTTTAAGGAAATTTGATTAATTTGATTTCGAAAAGTTTATTATTCGTGTGTAATACCTTGTTAAAACCATTTAGATAATTATGCCGTTGTAACCAATTATCCTTTAAGTAAATTTAATGTCAGTGGAGTTAAGCGAGCTAAGCGTGATTTCTTTTTAAATTATAAAATGTGATAATTGAGAGTTATATGAAATTAATTGTTTGGTTTATCGCTGGGTTTCGGAATTCTAGGTTATGTGGGATTTTATGATAGTTTAGAGTTTAGCTAGAGATTCGAATCCGATTGTTACTAATGGAATAAGTTAGGCTATGACTAGTCATGAGTTATTACTAGTTTAGTGATGTTAGGCTACAATCCATTTTGAGGTTAGGTTGTATTCATGACTAGATTTCTGAAATCAGGGTTGTGAATTATATTTAGTTTGGACTTTAATTAAAGAATTCGAGTTTACATTATTACAAATTTCTGTGAATGCTTATTTTGAGCTTTATAAAAGAGAATTAAATTGAGTTTTTATAAAAGTCCGTTTAGCTCGATCTTAAGTTAGAATCTAGGGAGTTTGAGTTTATATCAAAATTGCCTAGCATGGAGTTCCGGGCAGAGAAGCCTAACCACTCAAGGTTAGTTTAGGTCGAGTATTTTAGGTTAGGATTTGAGATTTTTCTTATTGTGAGAATGTCGAGAAAATTATTATTTGAGCCTTGAATGATTTTTTTTTTATTGTAAACCATTCTACTCGGTGGGTTTCCTATCACCACTACGTAGCGCGTCCTCAGGTTGCGGATAGAGGAACGGCCCGTAAGGCTGAACAGCCCCCAAGGTTAACTGCGAATACAAGAATAAGCAGTCGCGGACAGCCGATGGGAGCCAGTCGTGGGTGTGGTGAATCTAGCACTGGTAAAAAATAGGTACACGACAACCATGGCTTGGGGGGACCCACCCATTCGCGTTCATACACAATGGGTGGGTTCTGGCAAGCCAAGGTGCCGCGTGTACCCACCTAGAAACTATACCCGAACCAAAACTAAAAATCTTGTAAGGGAAAAATCCTGCTGCCCATTGGACACTGCAGCGATGACACTGCCCGCAAGGGATGTGTGGAATGATTCGCCTGCATAGGGCCAAAGGGGTATTGATGCCAGTAGACGCGCTGCCTTGCAGGGGGACGTTAGGGTACGAGGATGAAACTGTAATGTGTCTGACGACAAGTTGACATGGTCCTTGTCAGAGTCGGAAAGCTCCTATACTTAGACCTAGGGAGGTATGGGGGTTATCACTCCTGGGGCAGTGGACTCACCTACGATCGGAATAGGATCCTAACGTGCGGATTATCTTGAAACTACCATGGCTAACTTGCAAAAACAAAAAACTACAGTTAAAGATCTAAGGGTGGGAACTCTAAACGCGCGTAGTCTAAAAACTGGGCGATTTAGCGAACTTATTAAGATAGCAATTGAATACAAAACTGACGTAATAGCACTTCAAGAAACCTGCTGGTCGGGCGATTTCGCGTCAATTTCTAGGGATAACTATACTTTCTACTGGGAAGGAGCTAAGGGGCAAAGACTGGGGTCTGGTTTTCTTATTAATAAAGAATTTCGCAAGCACTTATCGACATGCAATTCATTAACGACCGGTTATCATACATTGTACTAAAGGGTAATTTCAGCAAACACGTATTAATCAATGTGCACTGCCCCACCGAGGACAAAGACGAAGACACTAAAGATCTTTTTTATGAAACAATCGAGCAGGTTTTTGACAAGTTCTCAACGTTTGACGCAAAAATAGTATTGGGGGATTTCAACGCGAAAATTGGAAAAGAACCAATGTATAGGCCTACAATAGGATCAGAAAGTTTGCATGACGTCAGTAATGATAATGGAACCAGAGTAATAAACTTTGCAGCTTTAAAGAACCTCGTTGTCAAAAGCACATATTTCAAGCATACAAATATACATAAGGCCACCTGGACATCACCAGATGGTAATACTCACAATCAGATTGATCACGTTCTAACAGACAGAAGACGTCATACAAACATTCTCGATATAAGATCGTATAGGGGAGCGGATTTAAATTCAGACCATTTTCTCGTGATAGTAAAACTAAGATCTAGGCTAGCGTTAAGTAAGAAAACAAGCCGCACAGAGCCAACAGTTCGTTTCAATATAGATAAGTTCAAAACAGCAACAGAAACATTAAATTACCAAGTTGAGATTTCTAATAGTTTCGACGCTCTCCAAGAACAGAGAGACGATAACAATAATCACGAGGAGGACCCGGAAACCCTGTGGAGCAATACGAAAAAGGCGATAAAGGCAGCCGCGAAACTTACGATAGGTTTTAAGAAAGTAACCAAAAGCAAACCATGGTTTGACGAAGAGTGCAAACTCTGGTTTGAGAAACGTCGGAAGGCCAGACTAAGTAGTTTACAAAATAAGTGCGATCAAACACATAAGAAATATCTCGAGATTAGCAAAAGTACAAATAGGCTCTATAGATTCAAGAAAAGGGAGTGGGAAAAGAATAAAATACTAGCAATAGAAGCGCATAATAAACAAAATAACCCGCGTGAGATGTACAGGGGAATCAATTTTATAAAGAAAGGCTTTCAAAGTAGAACGGAAGTAATGAGGGACGAAAATGGCAATCTAGTAGCCGATGCGACAGAGAGACTGAATTTATGGAAAGATTATTTCGATAAACTATTAAATGTACGCGAAGCCCCCGTTGAAGGTAATCTCGGCGAAATCCACACTGCTGATCTATTAATTAACGATCCTACTGATATAGAAATAGAAATGGCCATCAAGAAGTTGAAAAATAACAAAGCCGCGGGCATCGATGACCTACCGTCAGAACTGATAAAAAATGGAGGCCCTTGCCTCACAAGGCAAATTTGTAAATTGATACGCGCAGTTTGGAAAACAGAACGCATGCCGGAAGAATGGAATACCTCTATCATTATTCCCATCTTTAAAAAAGGCGATAAAACTAACTGTAACAACTATCGGGGAATTTCACTTGTGCCTTCGTGCTACAAGATCCTGTCTAATGTTATCCTAAGTAGACTAACTCCTTTTGCCGAGGAAATCATTGGGGATTACCAGTGTGGATTCCGCCGAAACCGATCTACAAGCGATCAAATGTTTACAATTAGACAACTGTTAGAAAAGAAATGGGAATTTAATGAAGCAGTACATCAGCTATTTATCGATTTTAAAAAAGCTTACGACTCTATTATACGCGCGCGAATGTACTGGATCCGAGAGTTCTTGGGTGTGCCAAGAAAATTGGTTAGACTTATCGAAATTTGCTTAAGCGGCAGTAAGGGTAGAATACGCGTAAACGGTAGTTTATCTGAAGAGTTTTCGATCCGCGATGGCCTGAAACAGGGCTATGCACTTTCGTGCGTCCTTTTTAACTTAGTTTTAGAATACGTGGTTAGGCAAGTGCAGGCGAATCCGACCGGTGCTACCCTCAATGGGGTAATACAAATTCTTGGATATGCGGATGATCTCGACGTACTAGGGGATGATAAAGAAACGGTAGCTAAAAATGCAGAAATCTTGATCACAAAAGCCAAAGAGATTGGCTTGGAAGTTAGCGAATCGAAGACAAAATATATGACCGTCGTCAGGTCCGGAGAAAGTAATCAAGACGGGGATCTAATGGCCGGAAATATGAAATTCGAAAGGGTTAACGAGTTTAAATACCTCGGGTCTATTATAACTAGCGAAAATAAGATTAAAACGGAAATCAACGCGCGGCTGCACGCTGGAAATGGGTGCTATTATGCAGTAAACACGCTACTAAAATCGCGATCGCTATCTAGAAACATCAAATTAAGAATTTACAAAACGATAATAATGCCGGTCGTCATGTACGGGTGTGAAACGTGGGCGCTGACGAAAGGAGAAGAGAATAGGTTTAGAGTTTTCGAGAATAAAGTACTTAGAAAAATCTATGGTCCAAAAAGGGACGAAGAGACCAGCGAGTGGAGAAAACTGCATAATGATGAGCTGCACGCTCTCTACGGGTCAGCAAATATTAATAGAGTAATGAAAGCGCGTAAATTAAGATGGGCGGGGCATGTAGCAAGAATGGGCAATGAAAGAACAGTGGCGCAAGTTTTAAGAGGGAGACCGACTGGTAAGAGACCCCTAGGTAGACCGAGAACAGTATGTTACTCTTAGATTGAAATAAAATAAGAACTGAATTATTCACAAAATAATTACTTATGGAATAATGAAATTGCATTATACTTGTTTTAATTATCTTCTCAATTATGCTAATCTTATTTTACGTGAAAAAAATGTATTCACCCTGGCAGATCGAACGAACGGAACGGATACGCTACAGCGTCTCCTTATAGTATTCACATCGTATCCTCTCCGTATCATGCAAGGAAAACTCATTAAAAAAGAAAGATTAACATTTCACTTCTTTAAATTCGGATTCTACGTGCAATTTTCAGTTAAAAGGTCACAGAGTAATCGTAATAGTTTTTCTTGCAACATTAAAAACTTTAAAAAAATGTAATACTTATCGATGACGTGCGCTGAAGGCGACTTCAAACGCATCGTCGTTCAGTAACAGTTAATAGGCGTTATCCGTCGACGATGCGTTTGAAGTCGCCTTCAGCCCACGTTATCGATAAGTATTATATTTTTTTTAAAGTTTTTAATGTTGCAAGAAAAACGATTGCGATTAGTCCGTGACCTTTTGACGCAAAATTTCACGTAGAATCCGAATTTCAACAAGTGAAATGTTCATCTTCCTTTTTTAATGAGTTTTTCTTGCATAATACGGAGAGGATACGATGTGGATACTGTGAGGATACGCTGTAGCGTATCCGCTACGTTCGTTCGGTCCGCCAGGGCACCTATAATGATTCAAAATTATTTTAATATTTTTCAACTAACAGTCGAATAAGTTTTTAAGTACGTTTACAAGTATTGAATTTTGATTTTTTTTTTAATCTTATTTTATTGTTAATTATTTTATTATAATATATGATAATATTATATTAGAAGTGAAGAAGGAATGCTGACAATAAAAGTAGACAGATGTTCAAATTTGATAACGTTCGAACATTTATTATAATAAATTGCACAAATAAACGTTTTTTCATTTTCTGCTGACCTCATTGTAAATATAATTTTTTATGCAATTCTAATAATTAATGTAGAATTAAAGCGTACAATTGTAAGTACGTTATGATTATAGAATTATCTGCAATTTTCAAAATGATAAATGTAATGTTTTTACCTGTTCGGCATCCGTATAAATATACCTTATGATTATAGACACCTGAATTTTCTGATAGGTTTTATTATTCTTATGTCATGTGCTCATGCAACTTGCGGTTTCAAGTTTCACTTATCATGAAAGCCTGGCTTCACTCAAGCCAGCACCTCCACTACATAAAAATTTGAAAAAATGAAAAACAAAGAGGACAAAATTTTGGGCTTTTTCAGGCTCTTGAACGCGTGAACAACCAATTTCCAAAAACTACCCCTACCGAAAATAAAACTATCCCCTATGTAAAACCATAAAATAGGAAGAAACAAATCTACACCACAATATTGGGCTTATATTGGTCTCTCGAATGCACGAAACAAAATTTTAAAAAACCACCCCGTATATGCAAAAAAATCACCCTCTTGTCAAAAACAAAATCTGCAAAAAACAAAGTGCATCATAATTTTGAGCTTATATTGGGCTCTCGAATGCACCAAACAAAATTGTGAAAAACCACCCCTATATACAAAAAACCACCCCCTAAATAAAAACTCAAACATGGAAAAAACAAAATAGAATGTAGTGTTGGGCTTTTCTTGGGCTCACGAATGCTTGATTTTTTTTGTGCAAAAACCACCCCTACATCTGAAAACTCGCTTATTCATGAATTCGAGTCCCAAACATCAGGAACTCCATTTACAAAGCAAATTTCTAAAAAAGTTAATTCTTTGACAAAGTCACATCTGCGTGGTATCAAGGGGTTGCTTTTTAACGTTAAGGGTAGGGGCCCAAAATTCGGTGTTGGAATTTTTGAGGAGCCCAAAAATTAGAGACTATTTACACAGTAATATTCTAAAAAAGATTATTTTTTGCCAAAGTCATATTCTGCGTAGTATAAAGGGGCTGTTCTTTAACGTTCAGGGTTGGAGCCCAAAAACCGGTGTTGGTGTTTTTAAAGAGCCCGAAAATCAGAGACTCTATTCACACAGTAATATTCTATAGAAGATTATATTTTGACAAAGTCACATCTGCGTGGTATCAAGGGGTTGCTTTTTAACGTTAAGGGTTGAAGTCCAAAAATCGGTCTTGGTTTTTTTCAAGAGCCCAGGCCAGAGACTCTATTTTCACTGTAAAATTCTAAAAAATATTATTTTTGGACAAAGTCATATCTACAAGGTATCAAGGGATTGTTTTTTAACGATAAGGGCTGGAGCCCAAAAATCGGTCTTCGCATTTTTGAGGAGTCCAAAAATCAGAGACCTTATTTAGACAGTAAAATCCTAAAAAAGATTATTTTTCAGTAAATCCGTACTGACGGTATACAGAGGGGTTGGTTTGTAGTGTTTATGGTTGTAGCGCAGAAATAACTTGCGACAATGCGGTTTTTCGGAATTTAAGAGCCGATGAAATGCCAAGCCTGTGGTGCTCACAAATTTTAATTGGGGCCCAAGAGACGCCTTAAAAATTTCCAAATTCTGAGCTATGAAGAATGCTGAAATTATATGGTGGAGTTGCTATTTTAATGAACCTGGGTACCATACAAAAATTAAAAACACTGAATTGTTTATAACAATTTACAGACAGGAATTTATTTATTCACTTTTAAAAGTTTGAAATTAATAAGAGAGTGAGGGGGATCGAAAATGTCAATCTTGCGGGACGGTGAAACTTAGGATTCTGGAAACTAAAATAATGATAAATATCAAATTGCAAGTAACAATTGAAAGCCAGGAATTTGTTGAGTCACCTTTGAGAAATGTAAATTACTAAGACAGAGAAGGGGTTAGAAAACGTCGGTCGTTTTGGTCGATGGTCCATATCGTTCTGGGCAACTATAAAAATCCTCAAAAATACCAAGACGGATGTTTTGGGCTCCAACCCTTAACGTTAAAAAACAACCCCTTGATACCACGCAGATGTAACTTTGTCAAAAAAAAATCTTTTTTAGAATTTTATTGTGTAAATAAGGACTTTGATTTTTGGGCTGCTCAAAAATGCCAACTTTGATTTTTGGGCTACAACCCTTAACGTTAAGAAACAACCCCTTAAAACCACGCAGATATGATTTTTTCAAAATATAATTTTTTGTAGAATTTTACTGTGTTAATAGAATCTTTGATTTTTGGGCTCTTTAAAAATACCAACACCGATTTTTGGGCTCCAACCCTTAACGTTAAAGAATAACCCGTTTATACCACGCCGAATATGTCTCGTCAAAAAAAAATATTTTTCAGAATATTACTGTGTAAATAGAATCTGTAATTTTTGGGCTCCTCAAAACTTCCAACATCGAATTTTGGGCTCCAACCCTTAACGCTAAAAAGCAATTCCTTGATACCACGCAGATGTGACTTTGTCAAAAAATTATCTTTTTTATAAATTTACTTTGTAAATGGAGTTTCTCATGTTTGGGACTCGGAATTTTATAGGGTGAATAGAGTCTGATTTTTGGGCTCCTTGAAAATTCAAATTCGAAGTCATAGATAGGCGTTTGATTTTTTAGATGTAGAGGTGGTTTTTGCAAAAAAAACATCAAGCATTCGTGAGCCCAAGAAAAGCCTAACACTAGTTTCTATTTTGTTTTTTCCATGTTTGAGTTTTTATTTAGGGGGTGGTTTTTTTATATAGGGGTGGTTTTTGACAATTTTGTTTGGTGTATTCGAGAGCCCAATATAAGCCGAAAATTATGAGGTACCTTGTTTTTTGCAGATTTTATTTTTGCAAGAGGGTGATTTTTTTGCACATATCGGGTGGTTTTTTTTATTTTTTTTTCGGGCATCCGAGAGCCCAATATGAGCCCAAAATTGCGGTGTCCTTTGTTTCTTCCTATTTTATGTTTTTACATAGGGGGTAGTTTTATTTTCGGTAGGGGTAGTTATTGGGAATTGGTTGTTGGCAAGTTGAAACCGCAAGTTGCATGAGTACATGACATAAGAATAATAAAACCTATCCGAAAATATATCACTTCAATTCTCCTTTAATTATTAGAATTGCATAAAAAATTATATTTACAATGAGGTCAACAGAAAATAAAAAAACGATTATTATATCGGGAGTTACTAATATTATCGAAAACTAATTATTAAAAAAAAATTAAAAATTGACTGTAATAACAAAAATCTATTTGTGCACTTATTTTATTATAATAAATGTTCGAACGTTTTCAAATTTGAATATCTGTCTACTTTTATTGTCAGCATTCCTTCTTCGCTTCTAATATAATCATATTATAATATATTTTAATAAAATAATTAAAAATAAAATAAGATAAAACAGAAACAAATTTCAATATTCAATACTTGTAAACGTACTTGAAAACGTATTCGACTGTTAGTTGAAAAATATTAAAATAAGGTTGAATCATTATAGGTAAATACATTTTTTTCACATAAAATAAGATTAACATAATTAACACGATAATTAAAACAAGTATAATGCAATTTCATTATTCCAGAAGTAATTATTTTATGAATAATTCAGTTCTTATTTTATTTTAATCAAAGAGTAACATACATATAGAAGAGAACTGGAAAAGTTTGGGAAGGCTATGTAGCGCGCGCTTTCTTGCTCTAGTTTTAGTGAAAACTGTTTAATTGTTGCCAATTACATAAAAAAAAACTTTTCAACTCTTTTCAACCGCGTCCATCGCCCTGCACCTTGCCGAATTGAGTCTTTCAAATCATGTGTATTGCCGAATTGGAGTCAAAGTTTGGTTAATATCACTCCGTTCAGTCAAATAATTAATACCGCTCGCTCAAACCGCACGAATGTATTTCGACAACTTTATTTTTCATAATTATACTCATTGCTACCCTGAAAAACTTGTAATTTCCCTTCATTTCATAAAATAAACTCGGCCGAATAGAGCCTAATGCATTGCAGAATTGAATTTAAAGGTCCAATTCGATAATGGCAGCAAATCGAATACACCAAACCTAACCTGAATTCGTTTTTGCGTTGTATCTATTCAACTTTTTTTACTGAGTAGTTCGTTTCTCGAAGTCTTGGAGAACGATGTCAGGCCTCGAGTGTGCAACGGAGACTGCTGTCCGAGAATCGTAGTATCGTAAGTTAAACAGAGAACAAAACAACAAAACTATTGAAGAAAAGTTGAAACTATAGCTTCAATCCATAAGACAGAAAAACTAGTTACAACATATTTCCAAATTTTATTTAAAAATCTGTGTTTTTAACCGAACTCGATTCTGAAGTTAACTTATCCAGTCTATGGCAGCTCGATCTGTCATTGCAGAATTAAATGCAATCATAGACCTCGAATCTGCACAGTCAATGTGTTCCTGATCGTTTGTAAACGAAGAATAAGTTTCTAATCAGTACTGCCTTTTCTACTAAACCACGAAAACGGTCGCTTGCCCGTGATAGGTACGCGTTACGATCAGACCGTTTACTTATATCACAGCAACGCTTTCAAACATTCGCGGTTAATAGAAAAAGTATTTGATTAAAGTGACTAACCAAAGTCAATCATGTAAAAAAACTTATACACATTTACCATTAAAAACACTTCTCGAGCAAACGCGGAAATAAATTCATTCAAACTCTTTTACTCGTTCCTGGTCTAAGCGCAACTGTCTAACCTTTACCGCGTTTTCTACTAAACGCGCGATTATGGTCAGACAATCCACTTGTATTATAACGAATATCTAAGTGAACGCAATTATAACATCACATCCTACAACAAAATTCATTTCTAGGTTTGCTTCATGAAATTGAATATTTTCACATTTATTGAGCTATCTCCTCTCATTGAGAGCCTAACGAGAGCGATCAAACCCAATTCGTGGGCGATAATAATCGCACTCTCAGTGAACCCATAATGACATCAATGGCTGAGTGTTTTGCAGTACAACAAGGGATAGCGAATATCCCTGGTTACGACGGCAAGAACATCAGGCTGGGTCAACTCTGTGGGAAATAAATGGCGATATTCCGCGCCATCTGTGATGAGCCAGAGAACTACAGACGCGTGCATGTGTTGGTCTTTATATATGTATATGCCCCTTCCTTACATGTATTTAATACTAGAATAATTCAACAAAAAAAAATAATAGAGACAAAATGAAGCAAATAAGAAACGAAAAATAGGAAATTAAAGATAATTATCATTCTGTTTCCCTTTTTACGTTTCTCATTCACTTAATTTTGCCTTTATTTGAAGGTATGCAGTACAGAACTACATAACCAACAAAATCACAGCCACAAGCGACAACAAACAATTTGCCGCGCACGCGCTTTTTACATCGCCCCACCCGTTGGCGTTGAAAGTTAGCGCCATCTGCGATGGGCCATAGGAATAATATCGCACCCCTCAATGCCTCTCTGTTCCCGCGCCCTAGTCCTAAGAATTCGCCATTTCACTGTACAGAGTTGACCGAGCCTGAAGAACATGCCCGTCAGAGATTTTCATGTTGTGTCACCGGATTTTCCTATCAACACGGATGGACTATTAGGTCGAGAATAACTTCACCAAGAAAGGGTGGAAATTTCATTTTGGCATAAGACACTAGTACCACATTCCTATAAACACCACTGAAGCGGACATGGAAGTTGAAATCGATCCACAGGAACTTATTCCTTTCAACTATTCTCATCTACCAGGAGATGAACTGGAAGAATACTCTACCGACGAAAATCATCTACCCCCAGAAAATAGTATTCAAGCAATTCTAAACATGCTAGAATTAGATCATCTGATCCCGGAAGAGAAAGCTCATGTAATCGAAATTGTTCAAGAATATCCAGAAGTGTTTCATTTAACAGGAGAATCTCTAACTCCCACACACGTAGTTCAACACGAAATACATACAAGCGATGATGTCCCAATGCATGTTCGTCCTAAAATTGTCATCAATAGGATGCTAACAGAAGGGGCCATTGCACACTCAAAATCTCCCTATAGTTCTCCCATGTTGATAATTCCAAAAAAGTTAGACCATCCGGGGAAAAGAAAATATAGGGTGAATGGACATTACGAATATATCCAAAGGCCCATGGGATTAAAAAATTCTCCGGCAACATTTCAGCGATTGATGGATCAAAAGCTGTTAGGATTGCAGGGCGTAGAGTTATTCGTTTATCTCGATGACATTGTAATTTATGCAGAAACAATAGAAGAACGCGGAAAGAAAGTGAAACGCCTACTTAATAGACTAAAAGAAGCCAATCTCTCGATTCAACCTGAAAAAGTGAAATTTTGTTTAAAGAAATTACCTATCTGGATCATATTATCAGTAAAGACGAAGTAAAACCTGACCCTAAGAAAATAGAAGCTGTTGAAAAGTTCCCAACACCAAAAAACCCTAAGAATGTTAAGCAATTTCTAGGTCTCGCAAGAGATTATAGAAAATTGATCAAGGATTACGCCGCAAAGGCAAAGCCCTTAACCAAACTTTTAAAGAAAGACGTAACCTTTATATGGGGTCCAGAAGAAGACGAAATCTTTAAGAACATGAGGCAAGCTTTGTGTGAAAGCCCTATTTTACAATACTCCGATTTTCGAAAACCCTTTACCATAACTACTGACGCGTCAGGATACGTAGTCGGCGCCGTATTAAGCCAAGTGAAGGAACGTATAGACCTACCTATATCCTATTACTCCCACGTACTAAACGGTGCAGAATGCAATTATTCCACCACGAAAAAAGAGTGCCTCACTGTATTGTACGCCGTTCAACAATATCGACCGTACATCTATGGAAGAGAATTCATACTAGTTAGTGATCATAAACCATTAAAATGGATAAACTCAGTAAAAGATCTTGGTCATGGATTAATTCGTTAGCGTTTAAAGTTAAGAGATTACGAATATAACTTTAAATACAAGCCTGGAAAATTAAATACAAACGCCGACGCCCTTTCTAAATATCCGCTTATAGAAGGCCCTTCAGAGGAAAGCGAAAAAGAAAAAATGAGTGAAACATGCCCGGCTATTGCCAATATATACCCGTCAGACTAAGCGAGAAGCCGAGAAACAAGCCAAGCCTGTAACCCGAACTTCTAACCGTTATCCATAGGCACAAAGAGAGGATCATAAAAAAAATGCTTCTGCAAAACCTTCTATTTCAGAAACCCAACGGACAAATTTCAAAACCGAAAATGACGATCAGCGAACTAAATTTAAAGCAAAAACTGCCAATGATACGAGCGAAAGTAGTATTAGCAAGTGGTTGCTCCGACGTCGAGTAGAAAAAACAAGGACTAAAACTCG
The DNA here is from genome assembly GCA_932195095.1 of Andricus curvator. Classification (NCBI taxonomy): domain Eukaryota; kingdom Metazoa; phylum Arthropoda; class Insecta; order Hymenoptera; family Cynipidae; genus Andricus; species Andricus curvator. Next base: position 396,354 of record CAKNYM010053231.1, read on the forward strand.
ACCTAATTATCGCGACTCTAGCACCGATTCCGAAGATGACACAAGTGAAATAGATGATCAAATTCCTCCCATACTTAGGAAAATTCGTAGTGTATTACCAAGTTTAGATGTATCTTTGACAGCTTTACTTTCACGCGATAAACCCTAAAGTGATCCCCCGAACATCGCAAAACAATTTCAGGAATTATTTGACAAAGAAATTGCAGAAGAACCAGATCCAGAAGTACTAGCAACAGAGGGACATACAAAATATACTATGATCCTAAGCCCAAAATAAAGTGACAGTGATGAAAGTTCCACAGAAGAGCAACAAATGGAGGAAGAAAAAGAATGCAATAATTCGAAAATTACTAGAGAAGAATTAAAAAATTCGTTCTGCCAATTGAACATGTTCCTGGAAACCCATAAGGAGTGGGAAAGAGAAGAAGACAACACAGAAGACACCGAAATCTATGGAAGCATCGTGGCAGTATCAGAAGGAGAGAATGTGCCATAAATCCTTCAAGCAATTGAAGAACTAAAACCGGATAGTGAAACAGAATTGCACCAAAGAGTAAACTCATTGATAACCTGGGCTGAAAAAGAATTATAAGGGATCAAAGCTCAAGTAGCCCGATGCTGGACAACGCAAAAGCGTGACCTTCGCACCCTTATCAAAGACCCCCAACACCCCAAATACCTTGACGGCATTCCGACCATCAACCTGTGGGTTACCTCAATCTTTGTCTACTCCATTGTAGCAACCAGCGGAAAACTTGGAAAATTTCTCAGCAGCGGAAAAAAATTACCAACCCCGAAAAATTGAACTAGAACAAAATGAAGAAATTAATGTCCCAATAACTGAACAATAACAGAGGCCGAAGCAACCGGTACAACTATCACTAGTATACAGCCATCGATCCATTAGAACTCCAAGAACAGCACCCTCAGATAGGTCAAGTACGCATTACTCCTCGAGGTAGTTACAAAATTGATACGATCATTTTAAAACAACACCACTTCGACGAGTTAAGCAAGAAAAATCTAAGAATTGGACTATATAATTTGCAAGTGGCTCTAGAAGAAGACAATATAAAGTGCTTTAGAATTTCAAATCAAGGAGACCTGACAGAAAGCTTATTAAAAGGAAATATTCTGGACATTTTTAAGGAAATATTCGCTGACAGTGACATCGAGATCACGATGTGCTACGGTAGTGTGTGCGTACTTCCAGAAAAGGATCGTATGCCAATAATAATCGAAAACCATCAAAATAAGATAGGCGGACACAAGGGAGTTAACATAACTTATGGACGAATAAGAGAAAGGTTCTTTTGGCTAGCAATAAGAGAACAAGTCACGGAATTTGTACGAAAATGCAGTATTTGTCAGGAACAAAACATTATTCGAGCTAAAACACACGAACCTATGATCCGTACAGACACATACTTAGACTCTTTCGACAAAATATCTCTGGACACTAGGACCCCTACCTATAACCCCCGATGGAAACCGACACATACTTACAATGCAGGATAATTTGTAAAAATATTGTATTGACGTAGCTGTACCTGACTTAACAGCAACAACAATAGTGCATTCTTTGGCTAAGAATTTAATTTCACAATACGGAGCACCGAAAGCCATCTTAACATATCGTGGATGCGCTTTCATAAGCAAACTATTACGAAAATTATCAAAAATGTTTGGAATCAATCAAATCACTACCTCAGGATATCGCCCTCAATCAAACAGATCTTTAGAGAGAAGTCATGCAGTAATAGTAGATTACATACGGTCTTGCTTAACAAATTCACACCCTTTGAATTAATATTCGGAAAAGTAGCATGCACCCCTAGTCCCTTCTCCTCTCATGAAAAATTGGAAACGTACGGTTCATATCTAAACGAATTGATACTAAGGCTACCCGAAATCAAAAGCATAGCGGCTGGAAATTTAACTGATGCTAAGTACAGATCAAAATCACTCTATGACAGAAAAATCAACCCTTTTTATGGAAAAGTGGGCGATAATGTGTACGTAAAAAGGTAAGTTAAAATCAACAAGCTGGATAGTAAAAGCCGTGGGCCCTACAAAATATTAGACATACTAGATAAACACACCGCTATCCTAGAAACAACGGAAGGAAAGCGTTTTCAAAAACATTTAGATAAATTCAAGCTTGCTCACGAGTGACCGTAGTAAAGTGTAACTAAATAACATAAAGTTTCCTTTTTCAGAATGGCAGTATCAGCACTCATGACCCAAACAGTTGGAGGCCAGTATCCCCACACGTTAATACGTCCTAAGGGTAAAATAGAGGACTTACAGTTCCCTAAAGGACCTCTGGAAGGGCTGGCTGCAGAATATAACTTTTCCAAACCTGCTTTTACTTTAGTTAAAACAATAGGCCCACCCAATAACAGGAAATTGTATGTTAAATGCATGGTGGAAGGTGTAAAGCACGGAAATTTTTTTATTCAAACACTTAATGGAGAGAGAAAACTTAAAAAAGCCGAACATGAGGCAGCTAGAAAAATTCTCACTGAGTTAGAAAAAACTTATTTCTATAGCGAAACCAAAAACCAATCTCCAGAAACAGAAATTGAATATGTAGTTTGTCCAGAAGAAGAACAAATATTAAGAATTAAATAAATGGAAGAACTGCTGTGAGGACTGTTACTTACGCGCGCATGACATAAATATTTGCGCTAAAGGAATGAAAACGAATAAAAATTTACCAGAAATTGATAACGTAACCCCTGAAGATTTCTGGGATTTAGTCGAAGAAACAATCTAAAAACATCATCGTTACATCACTTGTACAAATTAAAGTGCTAAATAAAGTAATCTTGTAATTTATAAGCATAACAATATGATTAACAACTAGAAAATAAAAATTATCATGATATTGTGAAAAGAGGAGAGTAATAAAAATATTAAAAACAAAAACAAAAGAGAAGGAAGAGGATAAGGAGGTTGCCTATTTTCTTTATTTTTTCTTGAAATAAACTATTCATTATAAGCCTTATTAACATAATTTTCAATGAACAGGTATGGAAATGCTCGATTCTACCATGAGGCAGACTAAATGGACATGGATTCTATCGTAATACTCCTGGAAATTGGAAACTTCAGTCTCAGAATTTTCACAACCAGAACCTAATACGAGATATCCACCATAATTATTAAGAATGTATCAACACATCACCCTAAGAAGATTGCCGTAATGAAGTCAAATTAGACACCTTGATGACAAAACTCAACCGAATCAAAATGGAAAATGATAATTTAAACAGAACACTGACCGAGATACAGTATTATAAGCCCGCAATTAATTCAAAAACAGGGACAATGCAGAAACGCTGAGTGCCAATGTTAGGCTTCATAGGATCCATAGTAGGACCAGTCATCGGACTTTTAACTTCAGGGGACGGAGAAGAATATACAGATATGATCAATGAACTATATGAAAAACAAAACAATTAATGTCAAATACTAAGAAAACAAACCCATATAGTCAAAGCAGAAATTCAAAACATACACCAAGAATTAGATATCCGAACCAACCAAATAATTCTGATGCAATCCTTGATAGAAAGAACGATGAGAAACGTACAAACTCAAGAAAACAATATAAATAACCTGTTATACGTAAATTACATGAGAAAAAGGACAGCCCAGGTTGAATCAAAACTTGATCACGCATCCAACACATTGCAGCAATTTACAAATATTATAATAAACGCAAGAGAGAAAAAAGTACATCCAGGTCTGATAAAAAATGAACAACTACAACAAACTATAGCAGAAATAAGTAAAGAAGTAGGTGAATATGAGTTCCCACTGCCAAGTACGCACATCAACGCTGAGGATTTACATGAAATAGGAAAATCAGACGTTGAATATAATTCTAACAGATTGATCATAACCATAGATATCCCTCTTTTAGAACGAAAATTTTATCAAGTATATAAAATGTATTCATACCCAATACATCAAAATATAAATACAAACATTACTGGAGCCGCCTACATAATACCTAAACAAGAGTACATCGTTATATCAGAGGATGACCAGAAATATTTCTTAACAAATAAAGAATATCTAAACACCTGCATAAAAACTATATACACCAGAGACTCGATAGATGAACAATCTCGGGGGTTGCCTGAAAATGGCCTTGTTCATATAACGCGTACAGCGAAACGTAAACAGGCAGGGCCGCCTGTACCGTTCCCGTAATATTGCGCAATCTACTTGACTAAGTAGTATAGTGCATGCGTCCCTTCAGAGGCGGAGTCGCAACCGTCTCTCGCTCCGTCCCCTGAGAAACTGTAGGGACCAGCAATTCTAGGAATTCATATAACGCGTCCGATCGCGCGTTTAAATAGCGAGTCTCTGGTGTACAACATTATTTGCGAATCGAATCAACCCATACACACAACACTGACCAGATCATCTTGTGAATTCGACATGCTAATCAATCCAACCCTGCTCGGTGGGTTTCCTGTCACCACTACGTAGCGCGTCCTCAGGTTGCGGATAGAGGAACGGCCCGTGAGGCTGAACAGCCCCTAAGGTTAGCTGCGAATACAAGAATAAGCAGTCGCGGACAGCCGATAGGAACCAGTCGTGTGTGTGGTGAACTCAGCACTGGTAGAAAATAGGTACAGGACAACCATGGCTTGGGAGGACTCACCCATTCGCGTTCATACGCAATGGGTGGGTTCTGGCAAGCCGAGGTGCAGCGTGTATCCACCTAGAAACTATACCCGAACCAAAACTAAAAATCTTGTAAGGGAAAAATCCTGCTACCCCATTGGACACCGCAGCGATGACACTGCCCGCAAGGGATGTGTGGAATGATTCGCCTGCACAGGGCCAGAGGGGTATTGATGCCAGGAGGCGCGCTGCCTTGCAGGGGGATGTTAGGATACGAGGATGAAACTGTAATGTGTCTGACGACAAGTTGACACGGTCCTTGTCAAAGTCGGAAAGCTCCCATACTTAGACCCAGAGAGGTATGGGGGTTATCACTTCTGGGACGGTGGACTCACCTACGATCGGAATAGGATCCTAACGTGCGGATTTCCACGAAACTACCATGGCTAACTTGCAACAACAAAAAACTACCGTAAAATATCTAAGGGCGGGAACTCTGAACGCGCGTAGTCTAAATACTGGCGGATTTAGCGAACTCATTGAGATAGCAATCACATACGATACTGACTTAATAGCACTTCAAGAAACCTGCTGGCCGGGCGATTTCGCGTCAATTTCTAAGGATGACTATACTTTTCACTATGGGGGAGCTAAGGGGTTCAGACTGGGAACCGGTTTTCTCATTAATAAACGAATTTCGCAAGCGGTTATCGACATTCAATTTATTAACGATCGGTTATCATATATTGTACTAAGGGGTAATTTCAGCAAACAGGTGTGGATCAACGTGCACTGCCCCACCGAGGACAAAGACGAAGATACTAAGGATCTTTTTTAACGAAACAATCGAACAGGTTTTTGACAAGTTCTCAACGTATGACGCAAAAATAGTATTGGGAGATTTCAACGCGAAAATTGGAAAAGAACCGATGTATAGGCCTACAATAGGGTCGGAAAGTTTGCATGACGTCAGTAATGATAATGGGACTAGAGTAATAAACTTTGCAGCTTCAAAGAACCTCGTTGTCAAAAGCACATTTTTCAAGCATAAAAATATACATAAGGCCACCTGGACATCACCAGATGGTAACACTCGCAATCAGATTGATCACGTTCTAATTGACAGAAGACGTCATACAAACATTCTCGATATAAGATCGTGCAGGGGAGCGGATTTAAATTCAGACCACTTTCTCGTGATGGTAAAACTAAGATCTAGGCTAGCGTTAAGTAACAAAAGAAGCCGCACAGAGCCAACAGTTCGCTTCAATATAGATAAGTTTAAAACACCAACAGAAATATTAAATTATCAAGTTGAGATATCTAATAGTTTCGACGTTCTCCAAGAACAGAGAGACGATAACGATAATCACGTGGAGGACCCGGAAACCCTGTGGAGCAATACGAAAAAGGCGATAAAGGCAGCCGCGAAACTTACGATAGGTTTTAAGAAAGTAACCAAAAGCAAACCATGGTTTGACGAAGAGTGCAAACTCTGGTTTGAGAAACGTCGGAAGGCCAGACTAAGTAGTTTACAAAATAAGTGCGATCAAATACATAAGAAATATCTCGAGATTAGCAAAAGTACAAATAGGCTCTATAGATCCAAGAAAAGGGAGTGGGAAAAGAATAAAATACTAGCAATAGAAGCGCATAATAAACAAAATAACCTGCGTGAGATGTACAGGGGAATCAATTTTATAAGGAAAGGCTTTCAAAGTAGAACGGAAGTAATGAGGGACGAAAATGGCAATCTAGTAGCCGATGCGACAGAGAGACTGAATTTATGGAAAGATTATTTCGATAAACTATTAAATGTACGCGAAGCCCCCGTTGAAGGTAATCTCGGCGAAATCCACACTGCTGATCTATTAATTAACGATCCTACTGATATAGAAATAGAAATGGCCATAAAGAAGTTGAAAAATAACAAAGCCGCGGGCATTGATGACCTACCGTCAGAACTGATAAAAAATGGAGGCCCTTGCCTCACAAGGCAAATTTGTAAATTGATACGCGCAGTTTGGAAAACAGAACGCATGCCGGAAGAATGGAATACCTCTATCATTATTCCCATCTTTAAAAAAGGCGATAAAACTAACTGTAACAACTATCGGGGAATTTCACTTGTGCCTTCGTGCTACAAGATCCTGTCTAATGTTATCCTAAGTAGACTAACTCCTTTTGCCGAGGAAATAATTGGGGATTACCAGTGTGGATTCCGCCGAAACCGATCTACAAGCGATCAAATGTTTACAATTAGACAACTGTTAGAAAAGAAATGGGAATTTAATGAAGCAGTACATCAGCTATTTATCGATTTTAAAAAAGCTTACGACTCTATTATACGCGCGCGAATGTACTGGATCCTAGAGTTCTTGGGTGTGCCAAGAAAATTGGTTAGACTTATCGAAATTTGCTTAAGCGGCAGTAAGGGTAGAATACGCGTAAACGGTAGTTTATCTGAAGAGTTTTCGATCCGCGATGGCCTGAAACAGGGCGATGCACTTTCGTGCGTCCTTTTTAACTTAGTTTTAGAATACGTGGTTAGGCAAGTGCAGGCGAATCCGACCGGTGCTACCCTCAATGGGGTAATACAAATTCTTGGATATGCGGATGATCTCGACGTACTAGGGGATGATAAAGAAACGGTAGCTAAAAATGCAGAAATCTTGATCGCAAAAGCCAAAGAGATTGGCTTGGAAGTTAGCGAATCGAAGACAAAATATATGACCGTCGTCAGGTCCGGACAAAGTAATCAAGACGGGGATCTAATGGCCGGAAATATGAAATTTGAAAGGGTTAACGAGTTTAAATACCTCGGGTCTATTATAACTAGCGAAAATAAGATTAAAACGGAAATCAATGCGCGGCTACACGCTGGCAATGGGTGCTATTATGCAGCAAACACGCTACTAAAATCGCGATCGCTATCTAGAAACATCAAAGTAAGAATTTACAAAACGATAATAATGCCGGTCGTCATGTACGGGTGTGAAACGTGGGCGCTGACGAAGGGAGAAGAGAATAGGTTTAGAGTTTTCGAGAATAAAGTACTTAGAAAAATCTATGGTCCAAAAAGGGACGAAGAGACCGGCGAGTGGAGAAAACTGCATAATGATGAGCTGCACGCTCTCTACGGGTCAGCAAATATTAATAGAGTAATGAAAGCGCGTAAATTAAGATGGGCGGGGCATGTAGCAAGAATGGGCAATGAAAGAACAGTGGCGCAAGTTTTAAGAGGGAGACCGACTGGTAAGAGACCCCTAGGCAGACCGGGAAACAGATGGGAGAAAAATGTAAGGGATGATCTAAAAGAACTAGGACATGATTACTTAAACTGGATGGAGAATGCACAAGACAGAGATGTGTGGCGGTCTCGGGTAGATGAGGCAATGAACTTTCGAGTTCGAACTGCTAATCTATAATAATAATAATAATAATCAATCCAACCTTGTCAAACTTCCAAGAATGTGACGGAAGAATCAACCTACAAGAAAACGCAGTTTGGACACAAATGCCTTCCCTTTAAGCCTGGTTATATTCAACCAAACAACCTGAACTCATCAACATTCATTGTCTTAATCATGGAGAATAGACGTAAGGAGCCCAAAGTCCTGTACATTGACTTCACCAAAAACGAGCACTTTTCGGTCGGATGTACAATAACGCATCGAAATGGTAGATCTTCTCGAGCGCGGCGCTAGTGTGGTACGCGTATCGATGGCCGCCGTCATCTATTTGCCTTCAACCTGGTACTGAGGATTGAAGAGAGAGAAATTTGAACTTTTAACAACATCAAAAACCCGGATATGAATACAATGAAACTAGATTCCAAAAGAAACCTTTGGTACATTTTAAACTGGTGAAAAATTCAATATTTATAAAATACAATAATCCTGACTTTCACGTTGAAATCAAAATCTTAATTATTCTCCATTCAAATCTTTATATCGCGAAGGTTATGTTAATTCGTGAGCACAATCATTCAAAACTACCTACCTCGTCCATTGCAGGATCTCTACAATTACACACACTTCAAAAAAATATGTTTCGCGGTGGATAAAATTATCAAAATTATTTAAATCTTTGTTATGTCAATAACAATTTATCTCTATAAATCACATAGCACAATTGTAAATAATTCCAAATGTGTCAATGTCAACAAAGGCAGCTACCATTCAATACGCGTGCCACACTAGAGCCAGACACGGGTACGGGAAGTATTGTAACCATTTTCATACGACAAAAATGTGCTCATTTTCGGTTACACTACTTTGGTCTCCTTATGTCTATTCTCCATGGTCCTAATAAGAAAACAATGCGAAAAAATATTTCAAATTCAGGAATAATTCGATTGGGAAGTGGAAGTACTGCTAAAACAAAAGACACCACATTAATAGGAATAACAGAGAATAGAAACAAAGAAGAATCTATATATATCCCAGAAATTTCATTATATATAACGAACATATCTTTTATTATATTCAACTTTCCCAAGAATATACAAGTACAAGCAAACGAACTTCAAATGCAACCAACAAAACTCCAGAAAGAACTCAAATACGGGCAATCTCTCGAAGACATTGAAAACCATCTCCTACAATTCCAAAAAACACAACAAGGAAGAAAGAATCACATCATAATAGGAACATCCATAGGGATAACTACATTATTCTTGTTAATAACCACATATTATGGAAGAAAACTGATAACAAAAATACACAAATGCTCGAAAACCAACTCTCAAGCAAAAGATAGCAGTAATAATGAAGAGAAAATGAGAATCCTGTCCAGTGACAACGCAACAGAATCTGAAAGCAGCAAAGTACAGAGAAAAAGAACATCACAGGTACAAGTGCCGGTAACCAACATTCGAATAGCATAGGAAAACCAACCTTCACATTCATCGAGGACGATGAAATATTTTAAGAAGGGAGGAGGCAAATGGTAATTTTATTTTTCCGTTCAAAAATTGCATTATGCATACAATTATAACCACTGAAACTATCCAAATCACGAGAAAATATAAACGTAATACACGATTAAGTTTGTCGGACTATACATAAACGTCCATCACGAGAAGAATCACCGCCAGTAGAAGAAACAATATTGGTCACCCAGATAGCAAAGTGCGCGCACGTTGCGACGCACGTGCGTCGCACCACGTGCGGGTTATGTTGCACGACGTGCGCGCAGGGGATGACACAGCTGCGTCCTCATATGCGTGACAGGTGTGTCGCACAGCGTGAGGGTCGCACGTCATGTGTGCCAGTGCGGGTATGGTGCGTGCACACATTTAGGATTTTTAGAGGGTACAGAAAATATTTGCATTTATATTCTTAAATAAAGAGCAGGTAATTTATCATTAACGTATTTTTTATTGTGGGTGGAAGGAATATTTATACATTTTAGTTGCGCATTAGCAATTCAGTTTCCGCATGTTTGTATCAACAAGAATAAATATTTTTCGCTGCAACTACAAGATACAGGCACATACAACTGACAGAAAGTGAGGTTATGTATGTATACATGAAAAATATTTTACTTACCGCAGACGAGATTAACTTCGTACTTGTCAAAATGTGTAAGTCCTGACACGTACGCCACTGATTATTATATTATCGAAATTGTCTTACACATGTAAAAAACCGGTAACGCCGAAAAGGAGAATCAAACAAAATATTAATAAACACGCGCACAATTCGACACAAATCGAAAGGAACGGGGGGCCGCAGAGTCACTACACATAAAAATCCTATCGCAATAATAAAATTTGCGATCGAGAACCGACACGTTTTCTCGCTAAAAACTCGCAAAATGAAACCGTGCGAAACCGACAACGGAAGTTACGGCGCGTCGGGCGATTACCGTTCGACCGACGGGACGGGGTCTGCGCCGTATATTATTCAGCTAATGCGCGCAGTTTTTAAATATAGCTCCTCTTATTTCTACTTCAAAATAATAAAAAATGAATACAATACGATTGAAAATTAAATATGCATTTTTTACATTTCTGAACAAATTTTTTAAACATTGATTTTAAATTACATTTTAAACTCAATTTAATGTTAAACTTGAAATTAAAAGCACAAATTAAAGTTATAAACCTAAATAAATATTTAAAGTAGAAATTATACCAAAAATTTCATTTTTTTATTTACTTAATTTCAAATTCAAATTGACAAAAGGCTAATTGAAAATATTTGTATAGTCGATTGAAGTTGGAAATTATAGTTTTATAATAAATAAAATGCATATTGTACGTTGAAACTATACAACCATGCATTCAATAATTCTTACTAATTTCTTAATTTATTCATATTATAAAATCGGGAATGTTTTAATTTTTGTAAATAAACCATTTTTACAATATCAAATTATTCAATCATTAATTATAATAATTACCAATATTTTTTAAAATTGTATTACAATAATAATAGTTTACTATACTACTATTATCAAAAAATGTGCTTATTACTTATATATCATGTATATAATGACCCTCACAAAGTGCGACACACATGCGCCGTACATCGTGCCTATCACAAAGTGCGTCGCATATGCCTCACACGTACGTGCCCCTCACAAAGTGCGACCCATATGCCTCGCACCCAGCACGCACCGCGTGCCCTGCATGCCGTGCGAGTAACGTGCCCCGCACGTTTGCTATCTGGGCAGACATGACGCGTCAACTCATTATGGCCCACCAGCGAAGCGAGACTCTGCCTGCATGATTAAAAGAAACGCTCGCCTCCTAAAACAAAATGGAGAATAAAAAGCTGATAAGCAAGTGAAATGACATCCGCACACAACGAAGTCCCTAATCATGATTGCCGCCGGCGCGAGAACTGCAATCTAACCGCGATAAGGAGTAAAGCCCGTCTGCGAAGTGATACGTCACACCTATAATATGACACCGCCAGCACACACACACACAAGCAAGAACGTGTCATAGGCCCCAACATGAGCAAAGAAAAAGAGAAGAAGAATGTCGCATTAAATAAGCTGAATTAGAACAAATATTAAGCTCCGTATAGGTTAACAATATACAAATATATACATAATAAAACGTTTTGTAATTATAATTTCATTCATATGAAATTCATATGAATTCATATGAGTTTAAATAATATGAACCTTTAAAATTCTAAAATCTAGATGAACTAAATGGGAAATTTAATGAGTATGAACGAACAATAATATACAGACACAGGTTTGAACTAACGACAATAAGAATTGTTGAGACAATTTTAAATCATAATAATTAAAAAAAAAAGACCAAGTTATATCATGTCCTTAGTTCAAATACACAAAATTTAGGAACACTAGACACTATTTATTCTATTAAAATGCAAAAATACGTGATAGAAGAAAATAACTAAAATTAACAATTATTCCAAGCACAGCTTCAAAAAAATTCAACCAGAGTCTCAATCGTCCAAATCTTCACATTCCAAATCTCATACCCAGAGGTGCGTTCCACGCGACCTCTCGGGTGGACCCGGAGACGTTCAGCGGCGCTAGGTGAGAATATTTAACAGCATAATTTTCTACAGAAAAATATGACATTTGAACGAAGAAGTTGAATTTTCAACAAAATAATGACATTTTTAGCCAAATAGTAGAATAAAACATAATGAATTATAGAACATGAAATCTCATATGAATTTTAACAACTTAAACTATTAGTTAGTAATCATGTAAGTTTACAGATAACCTAAAACGTAATTATTAAGTCCGCAATTATATATGAATACCGATGGCATTTCAAATTGTAACTTATCCGAAGACAAGCAACATTCAATGTTCAAGTGAATGCTCACTGAAATAGTCAGACGCATCGAAACCGAGAATGCCTGACGGGAAGTAACACGCATCATTATGTTAAGATATAATATCCATACTCTTGAAAAGGTCAAGAGTAGAGGTGTGCGATCGCTGATCGCTGCGGTAGCTATTAGTCACCGCATGTAATAACAATACTCGCGCATATCAAATGACATATAGGCGATCTAGAGAAGACACTACCGACCACCGGAAGTATCAGTAGACGGGACATAAGTAATCTTCACTCAAGTAATCCGAAACACATTAATATGATTTATTTTAAATGCAATTTCAAGAAATACGTGCCTTGGTCGAACTGTGACAGGAACGTGCCTTGGTCAGTTTGGACACAAAACGTGCTCTGGTCAATTGGTGACAGTCGCTTCTAAGAAAGTTCGTGACTTGATCGAAGTATCAAGCGTATATAAACCCCTACGCTACCCTTGCCAATTTCCTTACGTATCAAGCAGCCATACTGTTCACTTCGATCTAAAAATAACGAAACACTTCGACAAAGTCGCGTTTTCTATCTCATTGTGACCGAAGAAACACTCTGATTAAGTCGTGCACTTTCAAAGTAGTTAACGTGTGTTCGGGTCCTGTACTAAAGTCCCTTCGGCTGAGACTTTCAGTCGTCGTAAAGTGAGTCTTTTACGAATAAAGTCCGCAGTGTTAAACGTTCACGAAAAGAACTCAAGTGTGGATTGGGTATCTGCTGTAGGACCCTCTATCGCACGACCACTATTGAAAAGTGCTTGTGCACCTTTTCACTATTACAAAAATCCGATTGAGTTTCGTCGCTGCTCTACGATAAACACGTAGATCCAATCGGCTACCAAACACCTCTTTCGCCCTTTCTTGCGTAGGAAGGTAACCGTAATTTTTTGTGTACTTATTATAATTACTCCTCTGTTCTATTTATAATAAACATTGTTCACATTGAATTTCACATGTTGTTTAAACACTGTAACATAACACAGTCCACTTAGGGCTGAAAACTGGCTAAAGATCCCATAAACAAATAATTGGTCAGGCCTTACCAACCTGACATAAAATCAGCACACTGGTGTCTCACAATCTCGTACTTAGCCAAACTACTCTCGCCTACTTGCTCGGGACGTAACAACATCATCCTGGCATGCGAAAATAAAACCCTATGTACCTGAATTAAGCCCTGATGATCTGAGGAAAGCAAACGTTTGCTCCTTCGACAAAGACTGTTTTTATACATTTCTGTGAAAGTTTCCGTGCATTTTCTTGTTGAGTAGCTGTTGGTGAAATTTTGCAACGTCTGCTTTCTTTACTTCGGCTTTTAGAAGTGAAGCATCTAGATGGAGTAATGCACTTTCCTCAGTTGCTTCCCCGCTTGCTCCGCGGCTTTGTAAAGGGACGCTCCTTTGTCAATCATCTCGTGGTTCCTGACCATTTTAAGGAGAATATCTCTGTCATTCGCAACTATGTAAGCTGTACTTAGAACAATTCGGTTATGAAGACACTGGAGATTCAGAAGTCAACGTCCGCCTTTGACGGCGTGAGATGTATAATCGCGGAACTGACGAATTGATATGCAAGCTATTATGCATATGCATGATCTTACGTGTGGTGATATCACGGGCCGTAAGGAGAGGGGCGGGGCCGCGGCCCGCCGGGGGCGGAAAAAAACACTTTTTTTCTGAATTTTTTTCAGAAATATGATTAAGGTAAATTTACTTAGATAATTTGTATATTATAAGACACCATTTGAAAAATAGTCAGTTAATTTTTTATAAGAAAATAGCAAGAAATAAGCCAATGACAGAGCATTTCCGAAAACGCCTTTTCAAATAGATGATTTCCGATGCCTGCTGTATCTCATCGTAGAATTAACTGAAATCAAAAAAATAAATATATTTAGTTAAAATACATTTTTCCCCTCCGCCCAACGATGTGTATGAGTTTTTTTTTTCATTTTTACATTTTTGGTGGTAATTTTAAGCAAAAATGGCGATATTTTACGAAAAATTCGGCCATTTTGTAGCTGCAATTTTTTTTTGCTTTTAGAAAAAAAAATAAAAAATATCGTTGGGGGGAGCTATTTTATATGGAAAAAGTATGTGCCAAATTTGAAAAGAATCGGTGCAGTAGTTTTTGAATGACAGTTGGCACGGACTTTTAAAAAAGTAGTTTCGAGAAAAACGCGTTTAAAGTTTTGAACGCTGAAAAAGTAAAAAGAAAAATTAATTTTTGAAACTTACACAGAATCGTCGATTCCAGCACCATAAAGGATATCTCCTGAAGCAGCTTGATTTTCTTCGAGTTCTTTTAATTCCAGTCTGCGTTTGGTTCTTGATTCTTTTGTCTGCTGCTGAGCTTCTTTTTCGGCCTTGGCTATACAAGATTCGTCCTGCATTCGTGCGTATTCATGAGCGCTCGGTCCAACGCCAATTCCCATTTCATGTAAAAAGGTAGAGCACCTGTTCCTTCATTGAAGATGGATGCGGCCACATGAGCTGCAAAAACAACTATATTTGTGCTACCTGATAACTTCTTCGGTGCAATTCTCCAGATCAATTGGTTCAAACTTTCGTTGGCGTTCTGTGTAAAGCCTCCAACACATCTCTTCAACAACTCGTCTTTACTTAGGTCTTCATGATTAGGTTTGATTGCCTCTATAACAACGCTTGCCAAAGCTTTTTGATAAGCGCACCACGAATTCGCTCCGCTTGGACACTTGCCGTGTTGAAGGTTGTCATCGGTCGACTGTTGGTGAAAGAACGTCGCCCAAACGGCTTTTCTCATGTTTGGCACAGAATCACAATTGTTTCTGATTGCCAATCCATAGTATCGACTCAAATTATCGATCATTTTTGCTGTTAGTTTGCCCTTACCTCCAAGTATCTTATTTCTCCTTTTCTTTCCGGCGTTTTTTCCTGTTCTTACTTCTTTTTCTTCAACACTTTTTTACAACTTCGCGTAAACGTGTGCCCATCCTTTTTTGAACACGACCCACACATTCTTTTTTAATACTGTTAAAATTATCACCAGAAGGTTTTGCTTCTATAAAATTACCCTAAGTCTTGGCGTCGCCGTCACCAACATAATTTTCGTACTTCACGCCGTATTTCTCTTCAGATCGGCAGAACATCGCTATCACGGCACTTACTTCCATATTTCCTGATGGACCTGTGTGAATGGCTTGGCACTCGTTTTTCCTTATATGATCTTCGTGCCACTCTTTAAATTCAGCAGAAGTTAGTTTTGTTTTCCACAGTTTACATAGCTGACAATGCGCACTACTTATAAAAATATCTATGACTTTTCCTGTGTAGTAGAAAATTAAAGAACATACTCCATATAAAGAACTGAATCCTTGCTTCATCCACGCACCGTCTCCAGAAACAGTCAAATTCGAACCAGATGTTTGCGTGTTTGTAGCGGTTGCTGCTTTTTCTTCTTCTGCAGCAAAAGAAAAAAACTTTTCGGCAGTGGTTTTCACTTTGGAGCACATGTCAGCAATGTATTCCAAGTAAGTTGTTTTAGATAAAAAAACACATGTTAGATCCATTAAACCACAAAATTTGTTGCATCCTGCAAGACCTAAGCCCAATATCCGCATAACAAAAACGAATCGACTGTTTATCTCGTATTTTCAACCGATCCTTTCACTAGATGGAACGAAACGCGGATCACACGCCGAAGCCTTCTCTTCGACAAGACTTGAACTCAATTTTTTCATCACACTGAGCACACTTAACTAACGTCGAAATTGTAGTAAATACTAACAACAAATCGATGATACGATAGTGTTTCTCTAAATCTTCTGGTACACTTTTCGAAACGCATCTGTTTATTTTTTTCGCTGACGCACTAATCGTATCAGCCTCATCTTTGTCTTTTGTTGGATTTGGCCTTTTTTTTATTTATATTTAATCGTTTACGTGCATTTTTTCGATCGTCTCTTGAAACTTTCGATGCTCTCGGCATTTCAATCGAAAATTTACAGAGGAAAATAGAGAATATTATTACAAAATCATTGCGCTGCATCTGCTCGACCGAACGAATAACAAAAAAGGGAGCGAAACAACCGCCGAGCACTTATCCGTATACTGCACGCTTCTTCTCTGAATATTCAGGCTTCTTCTCTGAACTGCGTCCGAGGTGCGGGGACTTAAACGTCTATATCATCGAGCGTTTAGCTCCGAATGAATTAAAATTTTGACACAACATGTTAGTCGCAGATACCTTGCTCAACGCCGACAGATTGGAAGACCAAATCTGTCGAAGAAGATGCTTGTATCTGCTTCGGAGAGACTCCTTCACTAATGTTAACGTCCTGAATGCGGCTTTGAGGCACGCCCAGGTACGTATAAGTCTCTCCAGTATTAGGATGTCTAATAACACTTCTATCTATAAGCTCAGGGTCCTTGGGAACGCCAATAATCTTTCCTTTCTTCAGATGAATTTTGGCACACTTGTCCAATCCAAAGTCCAATCCAAATTTCTCCTGTGTACTTCTCGACGATATTTATAGCAGTTTGAAGTTTTCTTTTACCAGAGGCATAGGTCTCCAGGTCATCCATATAAAATACAGGAGTGACCTTATGCTCGCGCTTATTAGTGTCGTCACAGAGGTATCCAGAAGAATTTCGTAGTGCGAGAGATAGAGGCGGAAGTGTGATGCAAAAAAGCAAAGGGCTCATGGTATCGCCCTGAAAGACGCCCCTCTGGAAGGTCACCTTGTTCGTTGTCACACGATAATTTCCAGATGAGATAGTAAATCTAGTTTTCCAAAGGGGCATCAATCTCTCTATCCATCTCACTATGTGTGGATGCACCTTCAAGCTTTCCAGCAGATAGATGATAAGTCTGTGAGAGGTTGAATCGAAAGCTTTCCGGTAGTCAATCCAGGCCATTGACAGGACGCGCTGATGGGATGCAGCCTCTTAACAGACACACCTGTCAATTAGCAGGTTCTCTCGACAGCCTGCTACACCTTTTTTCCAGCCACGTTGTTCGTACATCTTTCGCCACATAGGCTCAATTCGTCGAACAATCCTGTGGTTTAGGACAGCTGTGAAGATCTTATACAGTGTGTTAAAACAAGTTATTGGCCTGTAATTCTCTGGGCTGGACAAGTTGCCTTTTTTTCGGTAGGAGTATAGTGCGTCCTAACACCAGCCACTGTGGAATGGGCGTTTCCTACTTCAAATATGACGTGAATATGCGGGCCAAATGCTGGTGTGTAGAAATAAACTTCTTCCACCAAAAGTTCTTGATATAATTTGGTCCAGCAGTGGAAAAGTTCTTCGTGCCTCTAAGTGCTTTTTTCACCTCTTCGGCAGTGATTAATGGACATTCTTCCTCAGATTTCATGAGGTTGTCGCAAAACTCCTTGAAGCGGATGATATTTTCAGTATCTTCTTTCAACTCTAGTGTTTTCGGGATCTTGTATAGCTCTCCCCAAAAAGCCTCTACCTCGTTGGGCTTGGGTGGATTTTTGATAGAAACAGGGAGATCGCTGAAGAGGCGCGATGGGTCAGCGAGAAACTGTTGATTCTCCCTGATCCATCTCTCCCTCTTATGTATTCTACTTCTTGCGTCAGATAACACACGTATTTTATCAACAACATGCTGCTTGATTGTCAGCAGCTTTGAATTGTTCAGTGTATGATTGAAGATCCTCAGTTCTTGGGCGAACTTTCGAACCCTTTCCGTGAACGGTCTACCAGATTTTATGTAGTCAATCACACATTGGACACGGGGCGCATTCTGTCTTGCCCATCCAATCTTCTTGTTCGGTTGATGCAAGCGTTTTTTGGTATTTTGATCCATCGTCAGTATTAGCCTTCGATTTGAATCAGCCAAAACTCTCGCATTATCATAATCTGAGCAATTGATGGTCCAGAGGTCGGACTCTTGCGAGATATCTTCACGAAGGGAGGCATCCATTTCAGCCAGATCTTGTGGCTTAGGAGGAACTTGCATATTCCTTCTTGCCCTGAAATCGCGATCATCTCTGAGAAGGTGCCTGCTTTCCGCGGTTGGTCTTAATGTCGCTTCCTCATCTTCGCCTACAGCTTGATCAAGCAGCGGTTGGGGAAGCGCTCCGCGTACATATCCATTTTTCTAGAGGTAGGCACATTATTATTATTATACCATTAAGACACTTCCCTTTCGGGGTAGGCGTGACTTGCTCGGTTGGAAAAAATTAGTGTGTATGGTGGGTATATAGGCATGAGGTCGACAGGTATATAGGTGTTAGGTATAGATATTTTATATTGATCTGGAATTCTCGTGTTATTTATTCAAATGACACGTTCATTCCGCAACACTGCTCCGACCCAGGTTGCTGATTAATCTCTCTAGCGATCACCCCAGGTAAAGAGCCTCACATGATTGTTATGTGTGGTTCCCCACTTGGGCCCATTTATTATCCAAGGTCTTTGTTTCAGGCGTCATTCACTCTATTGTCACTCTGTTTACAAACTATTTGTCGCCACACTTTTCTGTCCTGGCATACTACTCTAGCTTCCTTCACGTCCATGCATTTTTTTATGCAAGCTCTCGTGTTTCTATGGCTTCTTATGTTTCTTCGGATTAGTGTCTCATTCACAGATTCTAACCATTCTTTTGGCGGTCTACCTATGGGCATTCTGCCATTTACTTTACCTTTATACACTTGTTTCGTTAGTCGTTCATCTTTCATTCTTTCAACATGTCCGAACCATCATAATTGATTTCTTTCCCATGTGTCAACTATTGTCTCTTTTGCACCACATTCTTGGAGGATTATCTCGTTTCGAACTATGTCCATCAGTGTTTTTCCGCATATTGTGCGAAGAGGTTTCATGCCAATCGCGTTAATTTTACTCCTGTCCTTCTCTTGACAGGTCCATGTCTCGCTACCGTATAGTACAGTCGGTACGAATATAGAATTATGTATGGCCATTTTAGCTTTTTTTGATATGTTTTTATTTCTGAGAATGGACCATGCTCTACCGATAACCTGCTTACCCTTATTTATGCGCCTATCTAACTCCCCATCTATTTTTGCGTCGCTAGTGAATAGGATACCCAAATATACGTACTTGTCAACTTGTTCTAATCTCTCATCATTTAGGACAATGTTGCACATTGGTTTCTCAGTTTTTCCTTCAAACACCATGATTTTTGTTTTATTTACGTTAATTTTAAGGCACATGTTCTTTATGCTTGTATTATGTTTATTCAACATTCTTTGCAAGTCCTCGATTGATTCTGCCATAATAATCTTGTCATCTGCGAAAGCTAACACACGTACCTTCACTGTTTCGAAATCTATACCTTCTTCGTCGAAGAGGGCCATTCTTAGAAACTTATCCATAAATATGATAAATAGCCATGAGGACATAACGCATCCTTGTTTTACGCCTTGCATAATATCGAACCAGTCACTCAGTTTCCCATTCACTCTTACACTCGCTTTACTACCTGTATATATTGATTTTATTGCTTGTAGGAGCCATCCATTGACTCCGTACTCTTTAAGGACTTCCCAAAGTTTACTTCTATTTACCTTGTCAAATGCTTTTTCTAGGTCAACAAATGCACAGAAAACTTTCTTTCCTACTCTTAAGCTTTTTTTCTGTGATCTGTCTTAAACTAAATATCTGATCTGTACATGATCTTCCTGGCATAAATCCACTTTGGACTTCCCATATCCTTTCTTCGGTAATTTTCATTACCCTACGAATGAGTATTTTTGAGTATATTTTACTTACGGTACTTAGTAAGCTGATACCTCTGTAATTACTGCAATTGCTTTTATCTCCATTTCTTTTGTATATTGGTACTATAATCGCTTTTCTCCAATCGTCTGGGACTTCTCCCATCTCGATACATAAATTTATCAATTCACACAACCTGTGAGGTATGTCTTCGCCACCGTATTTAAGCATTTCAGCGCTAATACTGTCTACGCCAGCAGCCTTGCCGTTTTTTAAGTTCTTAATTATATCTCTAACCTCAGTGACACAGACTTTTTCAATTGGGTTTTCTAATGCATCATGTTCTATGTCGCAGTTCTGTTGCCCTATATCTTCACCTCCTAATAATTCTTTAAAAGAGTCTTTTAAAGCGTCTACTATCCCGTCTATATCATATAGCATTTCACCTTTGCTGTTTCTCACGCTGGTAAACTCTGTACTTTTACTTTCCTTCAATTGTTTATATAATAGTTTCATAATTCCTTCAAAGCAGTTTTGTATTTTGTTCTCTTCTTCTGATCTGATTCTCTCTTTACTCTCTTTGACTAGTCCTTTAACTTTCCTATTTTTGTGCTTGTAATAATTTTTGAGCCTATTTCTCTCATCATCGCTAAGACCTGTCATGTTCAGCGTTTTGTTGTGCGCTTCTTTCTTTTCTTTTTGGGCTGCCTCAATTTCATCATTCCACCATGCATCACCAGATTTTCTTCCTACAACCGCCGTACCACACACTTCAATTGCAGTTTTAATATTGATATCCCGTAACAAAGTCCACGCGCCCTCTATATCTTTATTGCTTATGAGCGCTTCCCAAGTTGCCCTATCTATGCGTTCGCTTAACTTTTTTTGAAACTCTATTCGCATTTCTGGTTTCTGTAAATTTTCAATCTTTATTGATTTCGCAATTATTGAATCGAAACGTGCTAAAGCACTGGGTGTTTGTCGCACCACAGAGTGCCATAAAGCCTCCGTGAACAGGGATAATGCTGGCATCGTAGCCGTCTAGCAAGTCATCCTTCAGTTGATTCGTCCACTTAGTGTGGGCCTTTCGCCGATTCGTCGTCGTGTTTCCATCTAAATTATTTGCAGGACCCCGAACTCTAGGGTGATCGGCACTGTTTGCCGAGCGATTGTCGGGTGATCTGCGCGTTCGATCGTTTTGAACCGCATCTGCAACTTTTTGGTGCTTTGGTGGCGTTTTTGTTGCTCTCACGAGCAGCTATGGAGAGGGTTCGTCCATCCTTGTCGAGCCCTGCGTGTAATGATAAGGCTGCATAGTCTGAGAGGTCGCCCGGTCCCCCGGAGTCACCGTTTAAGACACATCACCCAGGTGCCATTCAGCTTTCGGCACGGTTGTTACGCTTCCGCTTAGGGGTTATTCCTTCGGGACTATCCTTGGACCATTGTTCTCGCCTGCTTATTAATTATTGTAACCATATTCAGCAGAAACCCTTGGTACAGGGACCCTCTGTCCGCAACCCGAGGACGCGTTCGGTGGCTTTGTCATAGGCCCTTCAGTTCTATTCCAAAGAAATAAAAAAAAATATATATATACACACAAATATATTTTTTTAAATTAATTTAATTGGAAAGTTAATCAAAATTAATTATTTTTCATCATTGTTATTTATTATTAATTAATTATAATTAATCAAGGTCATGTTAATTGATGAATGAATAATAATAAATTATTGCAGATTGTACAAATCACACATTATTATTATTAAAATCTGTGCTTCTTCCTTATGTACCATCTATAAAGAATGTCCCTCACAAAGTGGGACGCATGTGCGCCGCACATCATGAGGTTAGAAAGGGTTCATTGTAATAAAAAAACCTCCTCTACATTTTCTAATAAATGTAGACAATATTTTCAAATTTAAAAAGATATGCTCTGTTAAATGTTAAAAATTCACAAAGAATGAATGAAAACATTTAAAAGCGTAGATTTTCTTAGATCCAAATGAATCTATCTTAAAGTGCCCATTGTACTTCTGTAGCTGCAGCTAGATCCATCTGGATCTAAGACAATCTACGCTTTCAATTTTTTTCATTCAATCTCTGAGAATATTTAAATTGCAGCAGTGCATATGTCTTTAATTTTGCAAATATTTTCTACATTATTCGAAAAAGTCAACATCAAATTTAAATCATCTCTCAATATGTTCAAAATTGTATACTACTCTTCAACTAAGTTTTATGATTAAATAAATACAAAATTTAATGGCGCATTACTACACAAAATGCCCTTTGATATCAATGTTTTGATATAAGAATCCATGCAGTTAATGAAAAATGAACATGCCAATACTAACCTCACCACGCACTAGAAAGTTATCGTCTACCTTCTTGCACTCTACTTTTTCAAAAAATCCGGCCTGGTAAAACTTAAAAGTCTCCAAGGTTTTATAAGCTTATAATTGTTTTTAAGTGTAATAACTATGGGTTATCGTAAAATACGATAAAAGATCGATCTCACTCACTGCGGGTACATCAGTAATGCTTGTGGAAATTTCCTCATTTTTCAGAGCGTAGGGATCTAAATTGTCAATTGCACTTAGTTTACCACAATAACGGACCTTCACTTCGCCAGATAAACTTAAAAAGTATTCACTAGACATTTCTCATTTGCCGATACACACAATTATTTAACTAAGATAATATACGCGACGCAATGTATACAATGCAATGGTATTCCTGAGCCATTCGGCCATTTTGAAATTTTATGGCTTAATGGAAATACTCTATATCTGTACACAGTTGTAACGCTCGCAAATAAAAGTACAAAGCAATTTACATGTACTTAGAATCAGGTGAGCATAGTTTTAATTTACAATGTAGTAGTTATGCAGTTGTCGACTTTTTCTCCATTGTGCAAGGCTTTAAACACCATTTGAATCAAAAAGTGACACAATGAAATTCAGCATGTAGAAGAAGAAGAAAGAGATAACCAAAATCTTAATTCTTTTTAGCTGAAATGTATTATTTATTTGAATAAGAGTCCAGGACAGCCTCGCTACGGGATTCCTGTAAAGCTTCCCGATAAGAAGCTAGGCATATATTGAAAAGTATTCGAAAATTTCCTGTTCAATGGTAACTTGACAATTAATGAATCCTTTTCGATACCGTTTTTGTCCTCACGTTTGGAAACCCTTATAGCAGTAGAAGTGATCTCTTAAACTGAATCCCTTTCTGTACTGAGTGGTGACAATATTTTTCTAAATTTGTTTTGGATACCCCAAAGTGCACACGACTCTACCGGTAAAAAATGACTAGAAAATCTCTAAAGAATCTCAGGTTCAGTCACTTTTTTGACATTTCTATCTATAGCTACTCAGAAAGTAGTTTTTAAAGAACCAGGTGTGGTTTTGTGATGCCTACAAAGCATATTTCACCCGAATACTTGCTGGCAGAGGGGTCCTTTGTTCGTAACCAGGCAAATATTACAAATTTCTAAAAAATATATATTTTACAATTAGCGATTTGAAAATAGGATATTTGGAATCTACAAGTTTTTGCGATTCCAGACATATGTACTTTATTTAAAAATATTTGACATTTTAATAAGTTTAATATATGGAACAATTTATTTTCGAATTTATTGCTTGTAAAGTTTTCATTTTTTTAGACAAATCTCATATGCCTGGAATTGAAAAAATGTGTAGATTCCGAATATGCTATTTTTAAGTCGCTAATTGCAAAATCATTTTTGTTTAGTTTCGTGATTCGAACGTACTTACGTACAAAGGGCCCCTGCTTGAGATGGTCGGTCACCTTAAGTCTATTTATGGCTGTATTTTAGTAGTTTAGTCCTCCTATCTACTCTAGCCAACGACCCAGGTAGATAGAGTTCCTGTAGCAAGTTAGAATGGCTCAGCTGCGGGGATAATAACGGAAGCCACATTTAAGAGCTTGAATTACAAAAGTGACTTTTGCTTTCAATTCTGACATAAGGGACTTGAAAGCTACAAAATCAGAATCTACGAATCTAGACGATTACAAATATATAAATTTTGCCTTGATAAGTTCAAAATACATCACGTTTTGTAAATATCTCGTAAACTATACGAGATGCGTAAAAACAGATAGCATTTTTAGATTCATCTTTAGGACATTACTGTACATATATAAATATATTAATAAACAAGTTGTCACAAATAAATATATGCATGCAAATAAATAAAGAAAAATTTGTAGTGTAAAAAGGGACTAATTTTTTGAAGACTTTATGACAGCCAAACCTTTCTTAACTGCCTTTCATATTTCGGAATCTTCAAGGTTGGACCGCCATAAATGAAAACACGAAAAAAGACCCAAATCTTTCAGGCAATATCTACGCACGAAATCATTGAAATAGAGACTGATAATTCACTGAAATTTGTATGACCCCGTCTGACAATTTCGCCTGAGATTTCCTTTCGGTAGGGTATAGTGATTTTATCTCTTTTGGATTATCGCGAAGTGATGTGATAAGTGATATATGAGTACCCTGGCGGACCGAACGAACGGAGCGGATACGCTACAGCGTATCCTCACAGTATCCACATCGTCTCCTCTCCGTGTCATGCAAGAAAAACTCATTAAAAAAGGAAGATGAACATTTCACTTGTTGAAATTCGGATTCTACGTGAAATTTTGCGTTAAAAGGTCACGGAGTAATCGCAATAGTTTTTCTTGCAACATTAAAAACTTTAAAAACATATAATACTTGTCGATAACGTGGGCTGAAGGCGACTTCAAACGCATCATCGACGGATAACGCCTATTAACTGCTACTGAACGACGATGCGTTTGAAGTCGCCTTCAGCGCACGTCATCGATAAGTATTATATTTTTTTAAAGTTTTTAATGTTGCAAGAAAAACTATTGCGATTACTCTGTGACCTTTTAACTCAAAATTTCACGTAGAATCCGAATTTCAACAAGTGAAATGTTAATATTTATTTTTTAATGAGTTTTTCTTGCATGATACGGAGAGGATACGATGTGGATACGATAAGGATACGCTGTAGCGTATCCGTTCCGTTCGTTCGGTCCGCCAGGGTAATGTCTCGTGCCTTTCCCTTCTAAATTATAGTAAAGTGATATTCCCAACTCGATCGTCTTCTGGTGTTGTGGCAATTAAGTTACGAGTCGGACGACATCAACCTCTGGTTGCATCGGAATCAATCATTTGGAGAAGCATCGTGGTCGTAGCTTCCAGAGTCTACATCTAGGCTAAGTTTGCAAAACTAACTAAATATTTTTTGTGTGACATATCGATGGGTACAAATAAGACTATACCATCATTTGGAGCATACAAAAAATAGACGTAAAACAGAAACCCTTGATAGAAAAGACGTGAATCACGAGTGAAATAGTCAGAAAGACGTAGCAATAGATTTCTGTATAAAAGACGCATCGCCAGTTTTTAGCGTTAGAAAGACGTAGCAATTGTTTTTCATACTAAAAAGACGCGGCGATTGGTGTCTGTGGTCCCGTGTCGAAGAAAGACGTAAGTCTAAGTTTTAGAAATAAAAAGACGTACGAACATTGAAACATTTTAAAAGGAGATTCTATTTTAAAATAATATCAAGAGCAGAAAATTAACTGTTAGTAATTATTAACTGGCAATTAATATTAATATGTTACTCATAATTATAAGAAGGTACCTTAAATATGAACTTTTTATCTCCCATACAGATGAAATATTCCAGCTCTAAAGTTTAGGACGTTATAACTTGATTCCAATCTATACGATTACTAATTAATTAATAATAAATAATAATTCACTGACATTTTTATGACCCGGCCTGACATTTTCGCCTGAGACGTTCCTGAGATTTCCTTTCGGTAGAGGAAATAGAACATTTTTAATCTCTTCTAAATTTGCACATTTCGCTATTTTTATTTAGTGTTTTCCGAGCAATAATTACATAAAAACCATTTAAAAACACAATAATATTGGTCATTTTACGTTGTAAAGATTCATTTCTACATTGGTAGCTGTGATGAAAACTAATTTTTCAATTTGTTTATCATGAGTTTATACTTTTTCAATTGATCAAAGAATAAAGTGAGAGTTTTATGATAAAGTGATGTATTGTTATGCATAATCCTACCAAATGTTGCAAATTTATTATGTTTTCGGAGCACGTTCTAATGTGTTAAACGAAATTTTTTTTAGAATTATTTGGGGTTACGTTTTGCAGCTGCGGTCGGCTTTAAAAGGGATTGGAATCTAATTATTTTCGCTACTTATTAGGGGAATTAAGAAAGAAGGACTTTGAATGCAAGCCTTCTTACCGGGTTTCTTCTTAAACGAAAAAGAATGATGCGTTCCATCTTCCAGTGCTTTTGTCGCAAAAAAAAGCATTAATAAGTATTGGATCCATTACTTATTCGAATAATTTTATTTTCACAAGAGAAAAATTTTGCAAAAGGGGTCGTGCACATAATACGTTACACGTTTTTCTTTTGTTTATATCGTTGTATCCGTTTCGGTTTCAAAGCAATTTTATTCTTGTGTTTATTTAAACAAAGGAAAAACGTGTGACTTATTATGTGAACGACCCCAAATGTAAAATGTATACTGTTTCAGTTTTCATTCTAATTAATCGTACACCTTGCTGTCCACTTATTAGAGCAAATATCTGCATTAGGGTAGTCCTTATTATGCAGGATAAGGTTTTTTTCAAAAATGTTGCGCTCCATGATAACCCTGGTCAAAGTATCGGATAGGAATTTCTTCCGAACCAATCCGAATCATTCCGGAATCTATATCCGAACCAATCCGAGTCAATTCGAACTAATCCGAAAAAAGTTCTACATTTCGTTTGACCCAAAATGTTTAGAAATTATTCCGACTCAATCCGGTTCAATCCGAACTTCCAAACGAACCAATATGAACCAAAGTTTCAATCCAAATGAATCCGAATCAATCCGAACTCGGATTGATATACACTGAATTTTCAATCCGAATGAATCCGAATGAATCCGAATGAATCCTAGTTCGGATTGAATTGGCTTCATTCGGATTGAAAATCGTTTTAGGTCAATCCGAGTTCGGATTCATTCGGATTGAAAATTTGGTTCGGATTTATTCGCATTGAACGGATTGAGTCGGATTAATTTTTGACCGATTTGGATCGAACGAACTGTAGAAATTTTTTCGGATTGGTTCGGATACAGATTCCGGAATGATTCGGACGACTTCGGATTGGTGCGGCAGGGATACCTATCCGATACTATTAATAGTTTCGTAAGGATACACGAGAGAAAGATGCCCTCCAAGTTTTCAATGGGAAAAATAGAATAAAACCTTGAGAATAAGATAACTTTCTCCAATATAATTGAAATATAACGTCCACCTATGCTTGAAACATCTTAACTATGCAAAATTTAAAACTTTAAAAATTCCGAAAATGTTACAAAAATACCAATTTTTAAATTTTATATTGAAGTACATTTAGAAAACCATTTCTTAACAGTGTCGAACGATTAAAGTGAACGAGTTGCACTCGATGCGCGCGTATCTAGTAAGGACTCTCTGAGAGGATTTCCATGCTAGAGTGGCACATCTCTGGAAATTTTCCACAAAGACAGGACTACACAATACGTCGTTATTAACGGCGAACCCTTCTCGAAGGTTGGTCCCCCTTCCGTCAAGTGGATAAGCGTTTTAGGTAGGGTGCACCGGGAGTTCCTGGTATTACGGCCTTTGTGGACGATGTTTGAATGCCTTTGATACACGAGCAATCACAGCGATTGAAAATCAGCGTGCTTTTCGTAATATTAAACCAGGTGATCGCACTGCATTGCCTAAAATCTAGCTTTCCTGTTACAAATCGCAAGGAAGAATCCTTATAAGGCGTATTTATCAAATTGGATCGATCTTAAGGCCATGTTATACATTAGTCACGTGACCCAGCCAGTCCTGAGATCGATATTTTTTGTCCCATATTTAAAAATAGAAGTTAAAATAGAGCGGAAAAAATTTGAGAAAATGTTAATAAATATAAAAGGACAGTGTGTGGTAAAGCATAGAGTTGGGAAAGAAAAAGAAGTTATTATTGGAATAACTAATATCGACTGGCAATCAAGCGATCTGCATTATCAACAGTACTGACACCATGGATATATCAAATATCAATTTGTTTATTTGCACCAAACCAGCAATTATTATCAAGTGTAATTTTTGCAACCGATGTTTGCATCATTTTCCTCAAGACATGTGAGCCAGAACCTCAAAAATGTTTCATTGGGAACATTGAAAATTGGTTACAGAGTTCTACAGCACGGTCGGTATTTTTGTGAATTTCCTTATTCATTACATTTTTTTCTTCAACATTTCGAGCCAAATGTTATATACAAACGCAGATTACAGTTCCCTGATGCTTTCCCCAAAGTTTCAACTCGATATCTCATTTTGTGTGGACATGAGTTGTTGCACAAAAAATGCCGATATTGCTCCGGTTTTAATTTCTTCACAATTTTTTTTTCTAAATTTCGTTCCACATGTTGTATACAAACGTACATTATTGTTTCCTGAGACATTCCCCAAATTTTCAACTCGATATCTCATTCGGTGTGGACGTGAGTTGTTGCAAAAAAAATTATCGATAATTTAGGTCACGTGACTCTTGTATAACATGGCCTTAAGGCTGTTGGAGCGGTGTCCAAAAAATGGCGATATCTGCGAAGGACTCAAACTCTACTACTAAGATTCGATAGATCAGGATCAAAGCTTGAAAAACGCACTTTGAAAGTTTTCTAGGCCCCGGAAGGTGTGTCACGGTGGCAGGATATTGGGTAAGATTCTGGTTTTTCGAAAAGACATGATGTACATGTTTTAAGAATTTCGGAAGGGGATTAAACCCGAGTCAGCCCACCTCCCCTGGTTACGGCCTTGTCTCTGAGTGCACTATCTCGATATCTAAGAATGATAAATCTTTGCGAATAAAGATCGATGATTTTAAAATGTCTGCAACCGTTTGCAGATTCTGATGTTTTCAATAAGAAATTTAGATTTCTCCTTCAAGATATTCAAATCATAATTTTCTCTCTAGTAATAGCAAAACTCTGTGAGGTTTCTGAGTGTGTGAAGCGAGAATAGGGTGTACAATACTTACCTTATTTATACGATTCTACGTAATGCGCGATTTTCATATTTTTCTTTTACGTTACAACACGAGAAATATATACAACGACAAGTCTATAATTTTATATGAATTTTAAAATTATTATAATTTATGCCAAGACAAGATTTGTGAATAATTCATGAATAATTTTTAACAAAATTGCAAAATTATTAACGATTATTATCAGCGAGTTCACAGCGGCATCCTTTTATCACTTTTCCTCTTTCGAGACCACGTTTATTATTTTGAGAAGAAATTAATTAATCATTTAAATTGCAGTGATACTGTTACATTTGCCAGCCATTCGGACTTGTCAATAAATAAATAAAATCACTTTCATTTTTTATCCAGGTTAAAAATTCCCGACAAGACAGGTGGTGGCAGCAGGATGCAGACACGACTTTTACCGACAGTGTATTTTTGCTGTATGATCCAGTACGGTCAAGCTATCAGCGCCATTAGCTGTCAGTTGGCTTCCTCCACACTTCACGCCGTTGCTACACATTTTCACTCTCACTTTTTAGCAGTTACCATATTTTTTTGAAAACCCAGATACTTACCCAATGTCCTGCCACCGCGAAACACCTGACGGGGTCTAGAAAATTTTCAAAGTGCGTTTTTGAAACCTTAATCCCGATTTATCGAATCTTAGTAGTAAAGTTTGAGTGCTTCACAGATTTCGCCATTTTTTTGGACACCGGTCCAATAGGCTTAAATATATTAACTGTATGGACAGTATGAACAATTATGGAAACGTATGGATACTTATTACTTACACTTCTCTACCGGTAAAAATAGACTAGAAAATCTCTAAAGATTCTCAGGCTTAATCACTTTTCTAACATTTCTATCTATAGCTACACAGGAAAAAGTTTTGAAAGAAACAGGTATGGTTTCATGATGCCTACAAACCATATTTCACCAGAATACTTGCCGGCAAAGGGGTCCCCCAAAAATGGAGGGGCATTTGGAAAAGGAGGCACTGGGTATGCTAATAGGCAAAATTAGGGGACTGGGAGAATACGTAAGGGGAAGTAAAGAGCAGATGGAAGGTATCAGGGAGGACTTGAAGATTAGAGACGCGAAATGGGAAAAGGAGATGAAAGAGCTAAGGGAGAAAGTATGAGGGTTAGAAACAGAGTGGTGGTGTCGGTAAGGAAGAAAAAAGAAGTTAAAGAGAAGCAGATGGAAGAGGAAATTAGGATGTAGAAGGAGAGAACGGAAAAAAGGCGGGAGAAGATAGAGGGTAGGTCGGACATGGAAGTAGGTAGCAGGACGGAGGACGAGCAGAAAGAGATCTGGGAGAGGGTAGAGAACATGATAGAGGAGAAAGTGGGATAGCGTAGGAACGAAAAGAAGGAGGTGACGTCTAAAGAAAGGATAAGGGCAATGGAGGTGAGAATAGAGAGAAAAGAGAAGGCAGAAAGGAGAAATAATATTGTCGTGAGAGGGTTGAAGCTAACGAGCGGCAAAGAAAGGGAGGGGGTGGAAGAGCTTCTACAGAGCATGGGGGGGAGGAGGGTTAAGGATAGAGTACGTAAAGTTAGGCTGGAGGAGAAAAAGGGGAATGAAGTGGCGGTCGTGGAATTGGAGAGCTGGGAAGAAAAGTTAAGGGTAATGCGAAATAAAAATAGGATAACGGATAAGGGAGTTTTCATCGACCACGATATACGCGGAAGGAAAGTGATGTACAGAGAATGCTGAACGACAGGACCAGGAGCGAGAGTAGTGAAGGGAGAACGGAGAAGGCAGGCTATAGGAAAATAAAAGTTGGTGAGAAAATGTGGTTATTCAAAAAATATTTGTAGAACAATTTAGGAACAGGGTTACAGAGTATCATTGTTCTGTAATAGTGCCGTATCACATATGTAACAGTGTTACGATGCAAGTTTGTTCTGTGGTCGTTCTGTAACAATTCTGGAACAGCGTTATACGTCAACAAATATTTTTAGAACAATTTAGGAACAGGGTTACAGAGTTACATTGTTCCGTAATAGTTCCGTAACACGTATTTAACAATGTTACGATGTAAATTTATCCTGTGGTCGTTCTGTAACAATTCCATAACAGAGGGACAAGGATATTTCACTGTTATGTAACAAATATGGAACTAAAATACGTAACAAATATGTATTATAAAATAATAAGTATAATTATAATAAATAATATATGGCCAACGGCCATACCACGCTGAAAAACCCAGTTCTCGTCAGATCACTGAAGTTAAGCAGCGTTGGACGCGGTTAGTACTTGGATGGGTGACCATTCAAGAATACTGACATGAGTGCTGTTGGCACATCGTAGATATGGTGAGCCCACACTTGTAGTTATTTATAACTACAAGAAAAACCTACAAACACTACCCGAATCGGGTAGTGTCACGCCTACCCTGAAAGGGAAATGGTTTAATGGTATATATATAATAAAAATAGTATTAAACCAGCAAGGGTTTATATACCTACCAACAAAATTCCATAACTTATACAACTTACTATTCGAACTCTACAAAGGCGTCTGCCAACCCTCCACTTTTACGGGCAGCCACCTACCGGGAACCTGCCGGTACTAAGTCAGGGATGTACGTCAAGTAGCGCGCGCCTCTCGCAATGTCCAGGCCCGTACTTACTCCAAAGAGCCGCCCCAATAACAGAAAATTTCAATTTTTTATGTCCGCTATTTTCTACACAGGCTTCAATACTTTTTTTTTTACATTTAGCAAACGTTTATTCTATCGAATTACATTTTATTTATTATCTTGTTGATACTTCAATAATTTTGGATGCTTTCTTTCTTTACAAGAGGATATCGACAATTGTGATGTTTTAAAATTTTATTTTATTTTTACAATATTAGATAACTTTTCACTCTTTTTGACCTTTTTCGGTTGAAATAATAACTATTTCATGTTTCGTTGAGAATTCATTTTTTTTAAATCATATTTTCAGGTTAAAATTGAACTGTTTTGTAGCCAATTCGTCTTTATATTCAAAATTGAACAGTATTTATGGGAAAAGTTAAGATCTCCAGATATGTAAAAAATATTAGCATCAATGAAAATATTTATTTGTATATTCATGAAATTTCAAATGATTTTTGCATATTTTAATGGATTTTTACGATTTTCAAATATTTTAAGTGATATTAAAGAATTTGTAGAAAATTTTAGGGAATGAAATAAATTTTATTTTAAGGGGTTTGTATAGATTTAAACAATTTTAAGAGATATGAAGGGCATACTAAAATTGCAAAAGATTTTAAATATTTGAAGCTAATATTGAATATTTAATAACTATACAGTTTTTTATAAAAAGATGATTTTTTCTTTTCCAAGTTATTATAATATATGTTCATTTCCCTATTTTCCCCCTTTTTGAGCTCTTTTTGTTCTGTGATCTCTAATATAATAATATTATTCCTTTTAATATCATTCTGGTGGGTGAGTGGGTGTGGTGAGCCCACACTTGTAGTTATTTACTACAAGAAACTATCCACCTAGAAACACTACCCGAATCGGGTAGTGTCACGCCTACCCTGAAAGGGAAATGGCTTAATGGTATACTTACTTACTTACTTACTGGTGGGTATCATTCCATGAGTTAACTTCGTTCTTCACATTTAGAAAAAATTTTATTTACGTTTTATACTTGAAAATTAGTTTTAACTGCTATATGCTTGTTGACTTTAAACTGAAATAGTATTATTTATACCTTGTTCATTAAATAAATCGTTTTCTGCTTCAATGTAAATATTAGAATTTTTTAATTTATTGTGTTTCTTAGCTTCATTTTATCTTAAATACTACATATACGCTGCAAAAATGTAAATTGTGAAAAGTATAAATATAAATAATATTTATCAATGTATAAATATATTATATGATATTAATATAAATTTAACTACTATAAATGCAAATATTTTCATTTTTGTGTACTATGGGAAAAATACTATTTTTGAAATTACGATATTCATGTAATCGATAACCAGTGAAAATTCAATATGCCAGCCACTTGACTCTTGAGTCTTTATTGAAATTGTATTAAGTCATTGAATAAATACATATAATAATAGATATAAGCTAATGTTTTTGTAAGAAAAATAAGTTTCTATACGGCATGAACTAATGCGATATTTGGTATTTCATAATTATATATCATATATTGCGTTAATTAGGTTTATGTAAAAGTTTTTGTTCGAATTTTAATAAAATGTTCGATATGTAAAACTAATGCGAAACATTGATTAAATTCCTTTTTCATATTTTATAACAAATTCTCATAAAAGGTTACAAATATTTCCTACAATACGTTTTGTATGAAACTATACACATTATTTTCATTGAAATTAAAGCATTTCATCTAGTTACCTAATTTTCACTAATTTTCGAGATACAAATTACATTTAAGAAACTTAATTTTCAAACATGCCGCCGAGGAAAATGCCGGAAAATGCGCCTCATGTGGGCATGGGGAGGCAGGTAGAGTTCTCAAATTCACGAGAATTTAAGTTTAGGTTATAAAACGGAGAATAGGACAGAATTTGGGAGAATTTAAAAGAATTGAAGAATTTATGATTTTTAACAATTTTTTTTTTTTGTGAGAAGTTGTAGGCTCCGGAAGCTACGATCATGGTTCTTTAAAAGCAACCAATCCCGACGCAACTGGAACGTGTACGTCATCCGCTTCTGCTCCTTCTGTCCTAGAAGGTAAGCAAGAGCGGGAAATTTACGCGAGAAAACATCGGACAACACTGTTCCTTGGAGTCAGGTCTCTAGCCGCGGATGATCTTACGCGGCAGACGGGACAGTTGGAGATGAAGTTTCACCTCTGGATACTTTTTTAGAGCTACCAATCTTTGTAGAATGTTATGAGGAACAGTGTTGACGGACCAGATGAAGTGATCCCAGAAGAACAGCCTTTTGCATCCGGTTCGCGATGGAATGAGCCTGACGCTGGCAAGCCGGAATCTTGTTGAGTTGGCTAATAAATGAAGCTTTCATACCTCCAAGACAGCCGATTATGAGAACTACAAGATGGACTTTAAAGCCTTGGTACAGCCTGCTCAGCTCGAAAAGAAGTGCTTGATATTTCGCCCGTTTTTCTTCCTCCTTTGCCGTGATATTACCATCGGCTGGTGCCGAGAATTCAATCACGTAAATGATCTTGTTCTTCAGATCTTGGAGGACAATATCAGGCTTCGTAGCACTGATACGTTGAGTGGTCGAGAATGAGAAATTCCAGTAGATCTTACACTGATCATTCTCCACAATGGACTCGAGTTCCCCCTGGGCGTATGGCAAGACGGGCAATAGATCAACACCATAGAAGTGCCTCAGATGGTAATATAACACTTTTAGAGCTGCATTGTGTCTCTCTATGTACCCGTATCGTGCATATTTTGAGCATCCACTGAGAACATGTCCAAGTGTTTCTGGCTCTTGCTTGCACGCTCGGCAGTTGGTATCGCCTACAGGTATATT
>CAKNYM010053231.1:437527-468493 GCA_932195095.1 Andricus curvator
CATATTTTGAAAATTAAAAATATCGGATCCAATATGGCGTCCAAAATTTGAAATATTTCTTGATTTTGTTGAAAATTGGTATACAGGGAGTTTTGGGGTCGCTGATCAAGAGTCTGTACTCAGATTTGGAAAATTCAAAATGGCGGATCCAATATGGCGTCCAAAATTTGAAATATTTCTTGATTTTGTTGAAAATTGGTATACAGGGGTTTTTGGGGTCGCTCATCAAGAGTCTGTACTCAGATTTTGAAAATTCAAAATGGCGGTGCCAATATGGCGTCCAAAATATCATCTTTCAACAAAAAAATAAACAATATATCAAATTTTGACCGCCATCTTGTAATCGACATTTAAAATTTTTCAAAATCTAAGTTCAGATTCATAATAATCAGCGACCCCATAAACCCCTTTACACTCATTTTCAACAAAATAACAAAATATATCGGATTTTGGACGCCATCTTGGATCCGCCATTTTGAATTTGCCAAACCTGAGTTCGAATCCGTCATTAGCAAATCTAAAAACCCCTATACATTAATTAACAATACAAATAATACAAAAATATCCATTTTCGGTCGCCATCTTGGATCCGCCATTTTTAATTTTCAAAATCTGAGTACAGATTCTTGATCAGCAACCCGAAAAACTCCTGTATACTAATTTTCACAAAAATATGTATAAAATTCACGCTAATAATGAATTTTTATCAAATATTGGCTTGTTTTTTGGACTTTGTTTATAATTATTAAAAAATTAACAATCGATTTGAAAGTATTGTCTACAAATTTTGATACTTGAACTTCCTATGAACATTTTTTTCATTCTCTTGACACCCTGCACTATTCAGTTTACCTACAAATTGTTTAAATCCTGAAAAATAAAAATTTTCTTGAAGTCTTCCATATTCTTTTTCCACACATTTTGAAATCTTCCAAACATAAAATTATTCATTTGAAATAAAACCAAAACCATTTGAAATTTTCTCAGAAATCTTAAAAAAAATAATCTCAAATCTTTCAAAATTATTTAAAAACTTCTACATGATTTTCGAATTCTTCGAAATAAGTTTTTGCCCATAATTTCATTTTCCTTATCTCTCTGAAAATGTAAATAAGTTTACAAATTATAGTGTGATAGCAAAATGTTAAGAACAGAATTATTTCCCAATACTAAACAGACAATGTTTTCCCTGGAGTGTTCGGACATTTTGAAATGACGTCACAAGTAGAAATACTCGATCGACTCGAACGACGTTGTCATGCTAAGGAAAAATAAGGCGCGCAGATGTGCGCAGATTCTTAAGAATGGAGAGGGATATATGGTACGTCACTGAACAAACCTTCCCATTCACATCCTATTTTTAGAATTTTTATTTTGCACAAATGTTGAAAAGCGTAAAAGAAAGTATAACATTTTTTACAATTAAACTGTCCTCAAGCCATAATGAATATCTGTGCCAAGTTTTAGACGCGCATGTATTATGATTTAGGAGAAAATTGGCCGCAAAGAATTTTTACATGAACCTTATAAACACAGGTTTTTTCCCGCATTGGCACCGGGAGTTTAAAAAGAAACAAATGTAACTGCGTTCATAAACATGTATGTAAGATTTGACAAAAAAGATACATTGATCAAACCAGTCGACCTCTGCACACAAGGAATAGGGAACATGAAAGATCTATTGAGAAAAAAAAACGAAACAAACACAGCCATAGCTGCGCATCGAAATGCATCGAAATGCTAGATCTTCTCGAGCGCGGCGCTAGTGTTGTACGGGTAACGATGGCCGCCGTCATGGTCCGTGTAAATATAAGCTCGAGGCTCAAACATAAATACAAAATTCCTAAATCGTTTAAACAATTTGTGAGTCATGTACAGAATCCTGCACATTTTCTTCTTTTACTTTTTAACCCGCTTTTCCTTGTTTAATTCTGCAAAGATACCAAAAAATATATATTCTTTTGTATTTTGCTTCAACCTGGTGCTGAGGATTGAAGAGAGAAAAATTTGAACTTTTAACAACATAAAAAACCCGGATATGAATACAATGGAACTAAATTCCAAAGGAAACCGTTGGTGCATTTGAAACTGATGAGAAATTCAATATTTATAAAATACAATAATCCTGACTTTCACGTTGAAATCAAAATCTGAATTATTCTGTATTCAAATCTTTATACCGCGAAGGTTATGTCAATTTGTTCGCGCAATAATTCAAAAGTACCTACCTCGTCCATTGCAGGATCTCTATAATTTCCCAGACAATTCCACACACTTCAAAAAAAGATGTTTCGCGGTGGATAAAATTATTTAAATATTTTTTATGTCAATCACAATTTATCTCTATAAATCACATATCGCAATCGTCAATAATTCAAAATGTGTCAATGTCAAAAAAGACAGCTACCATTCAATACCCGTGCGACACTAGCGCCAGACCCGGGAACGGGAAGTATTGTAACCATTTCCATACAACAAAAATGTGCTCACATTCGGTTACACTACTTTGGTCTCCTTATGTCTATTCTCCATGAGGGTGGCCCTTATTTTTCACGTTTCGAATTTCTCTGCTCTCACCCTCCAGTTTTGTTATATGCACAAACAAAAAATCTCCAAATTTGAGCAAAATCGGTTAATATTTAGAGGTCGCGCAAAGACCATGAAGTTTCCCATTGATTTAACATGGGAAAAAGTCAGCTTTTTGTAAATCTAATATTTAAACGTGATAATATGTTATAAATAATTCCGTGCTTTAGTATAGTGTTCAGAATTTGTCAGAGAATAAGAATGAATCATACATTTTGAGGTTGAATAATTTTGAGCCACTCTTATGGGTCCCCAAAGAAAACCCCATAAGTCACAAATGTGAATTTTACGTAATATTTCGGTTTATTGACGCTTTTTAAAAACTACTTAAAAATATTAAAATTTAGTGAGAAAATGTTGCTACTACTTTTTTTAGGTACAATATATGCTTGAACAAATACGTATTATTTAAATGATTGTAAAATTATTTAAACAAATTATTTTATTGCTATTATTGATTAAATATCTCATAATGTCTAGAAAATACGTTCATTTCGCGAGTTAGCTGAAAAAAAGAAATATTGAAACAAATTTAATTTGTTTAAACAATTGAATATTAGTTATCAAATGACTGGGTATTGTTAAATTACTGATCAATGATTATTCATGTAAAAAAAAACTTTTAAAAAGCGTAAATAAACCGAAATATTACGTAAAATTCACATTTGTCACTTATGGGGTTTTCTTTGGGGACCCATAAGAGTGGCTTAAAATTATTCAACCTCAAAATTTATGATTGATTCTTATTCTCTGACAAATTCTGAACAATATACTGAAATACGGAATTATTTGTAACATATTATCAGGTTTAAATATTAGATTTACAAAAAGCTGACTTTTTCCCATGTTAAATCAATGGGAAACTTCATGGTCTTTCCGCGACCCCTAAATATTAATCGATTTTGCTCAAATTTGGAGATTTTCTTTTTGGGCAATCGAACAAAACTGGGGGGGGGGGGTGAGAGCAGATAAATTCGAGAAAAAAAATCCACCAAGTATAAATAAGAACCACCCTTATATACAATCATTTAATTGCACAAATATAGATTCCAAACATTTGAATTTCCCGGGCTTAGGACGTATATACGTATATGTTAAGAAGAATTTTCATACAAATTCGCAGTTATGTCGTTATAATGTAACATGCCACAAGAGGCTCTTAACACTTTCTTTTTAAAAAATACACTGATAAAAAAAAAATTTGGATCCAAAGAAATGCATTTCTTTGATTCCCTTTATTTGAGCTAAAAAGACCGTTTACTTAATTGTACTGAATATTGTTTAAAAGCAACAAACTCATGCCTTGATTCAAAGAAATCATTTATTTGGGCGCCATTTCGTTGAAATAAAGAAATATTTCTTCGTCTCAGAATATGAGATAATTAACACAAGTAACTGATATCTTTAAAACTAAAAACGTAGTTTCCTTGCATCTCGCTTTCGCATCCAAAGAAATATTTCTTTAGTTCAATGATTTTGAGAATTTGAATTAAAAAACATTCTATTTGAAATAAGTAATTCATTGATACGTGCAACAAATATTTGGGTTTCTTTGAATCAAAGAAATATTGAGGTAAATGAAATCAATATTAATTAAGTGAAAGCGTTATTTCTTTCATATAAGGGGATTGATACTTTTGTTCTAATAGAATATGTCCTCAGTCGAATAAAGTAATTTGTTTACTTGAGTAGTGAGTAGTGATTGGTGTTTATCGGTCTTCCTCGGTCTTCCTAAGCATTGGTCAGGTGGTCTTGCTTGAAATTCCTTTTTCTACTTCGCGAAAAATGAAAATAAATATATTATAAATTATAATCATTATGATTGCATTGAATTTTTTTTTCAATAAAATGGGCCTGCTTAATTTCTGTACTTTAACTATTCAAAATTTTTAAACCATAGAAGAACTTTTTCCATTTGAGTGAATTGTTCTTTGAGTCAATTAATATTTTATCAACTCTGTTACGTGTTTTTTAAAACTATATGCCGCATCTTAGAAACAAATAAATATTTATTTCCATTGAAAGAAATGTTTCTGTTGTAAAGAAATTTTTAATTTACCAAAAAATGCGCTTATTTGAATCAAAGAATGATATATTTGGTTCAAACAAACTTTTACTCAGTCCGAGTTACATTTAATTGTATTTAATAATTATCATCTTGAACTTACACCATACTTCTTTACATTACGGAACTCACCTATCATATCCAATACTTATTTATTGCAGTCAACAACAAATATCATTCGCTGAACGAATATTTCACAGTGTCAAGTAAATATTTCTATGCCTGAAGCATTGAGTTCCTTAGATCCAAACTAAACATTTCTTTAATCTGAAGAAATATTTCTTCAGCCACATTCTACTCTACCCTTTCTTTGAATCAAAGAAATTTCCTTTGATTCAAATAAGTTTTTTTCTCAGTGGCATATAATAATTTTCTCTAGGATTTATCTCCTGTAAGTATAGATACGCTAAAATATATACATTCTTCATAAACCGTATTCACATAACTCAGTTTATACTTCTAGACGAGACACACATTTTTTTTAACTTTGAGGTTATGATGCTCCAATTTAAAAATTTAATATACTTGACAACTATATCTACAATTGAAACTTTTCTAATTTCCGTTAACTAATATAATAAGGTAAGCACAATGTTTTTAATTGTATTACTTTAACTCTATCATTTTAGTCAACAAATTTTTACAGAACTACGCC
Organism: Andricus curvator; assembly: GCA_932195095.1. Classification (NCBI taxonomy): domain Eukaryota; kingdom Metazoa; phylum Arthropoda; class Insecta; order Hymenoptera; family Cynipidae; genus Andricus; species Andricus curvator. Next base: position 442,834 of record CAKNYM010053231.1, read on the forward strand.
TTGAAAAGGACTCGGATCCGAGTCGAAACATGTCGGCAATATTTAAATAAATACATAAAAAAAAACGGAAAAGGCCTTTACTACATTAATATATTCATGAATATTTTATAAATATTAACATTGTGCTGGTCTTTTAACAATTTACAACATCAATGATCATCTTTCAAACACGTAAAGATGCAGCGTTGTAGCTGTGGCGCTCACTCGCGCCGCAAATCGAGTGCATCTTGATCGGCTTGGAAGACGACCTTTTTGTTGTATTATATTTTATAGGTGGAAGACTATTATTTTTATTTTCCATACTATAAAAATAAGCATCACACTTAGTTTCAGCTTAGCGGCTATGAATTTTTTTATATTTTTTTCGCGCCTATTTATGTGGTTGGAAGACGTAGTTTGTTGTGTTATTTAGATGGAAGACGATATTTTTAAAACTTTTTATGTTCAAATTAATGAGTGTACCAAGTTTCATGCAAGCGGCTATGCATTTTTTAAAATAATTTTCTGAGGGAATCGCAACCCTCCTGCAACCTCCTGTTGTACAACTGGAATGGAAGACGATGATTTTACTGTTAGATATCATTTGAATATCTCATACTCAAAAAATAAAGCCCGCAAATGGTGCAGTGAAATTTGTCGCTGCCTCCCAGACTATTACGAAAGGTATGAAGGTTGATTTGGAAAACAGGTGGGGCATTACGCAAGTTATTTATTATTTATTTTGTTTTCTACAAAACCCGAAGGACCTAGAAAAGTCATGAAATTTTGAACAAAGTTCTGGAAAAATTGGAAAAATCATGGAATTTAAAAAAAATTAAGGTCGAGTATTGAGCTCCGGCAAATTTTGCCGTATTTTAAGTTTCTAGTCCGGCAAACTTTTGTGTCAATAACGAACATTCTGTTCCGATAATATTTTTTGCTACTTTGGAAAAATAGCACAATATTTTACTATTTTATCATAAAATGAAGAATATTAAGTTATAAATACACACAAAATGTCATATAATCAAGAACATTACACACTAAAAGCACACTAAAGAATTGCTCATCACTTCAATATTCCTATAATAATACACTTTATCACTAATTTGCAAACTTGTCTAGCAGATGGCAGAACTTCAGATTCGAATCTCGAATCCTCACGGTCACTCTTCTGTGACCAGTCACTAACACGCGTATTTTTTAAAGTGAGACTAAGAAAAGGGGTTCGAGATGTGACAGATTTTTTTATTCAAAGATTACTCAGTGGGCACAAAATTTGGCGACGTGTTGACGACATCGTTACATCTTTACGAAAACTTACGACATCCTATGTCCATGTTGTTAAGATGTCTTTACGATATCGTAAAGACGTCGTACGATCTATTGTTTTTCTAATTCGTTGTTTATTGGTAGAAGTGACTGATGAGATGAGGATGTTATAAGTTAATTTAATACGATGTCTGAAATCTTTTGCGATGATGTTGTAGGTACAAAATTGGGAGCATAGTGTAGTTTGGAATTCGTATTTTACCGCTGTTATCCATACAACAGCGGCCGCGAGCGTTGGAGGTGACAAAAGTTGCCTCAGGATGCTTTCTTAGAGCTACCATCATATTAACCATTAAAATTATTATGAGAAGTTGTAGGCTCCGGAAGCTACGATCATGGTTCCTTAAGGGGATTTATCAGCGTTATAAAATGGATGGGCAGTTTCCGGCCGCACGGTTGAATATTTCCGCCTGATATTTTGCATACCTCATCTAAATATTGTTCTCTTTTGCATTGAAGTCTCGGTTTTTTTGAAAAAATGTTTATATTTGACGTTATAAACAAAAAGAAAAGAACAATAGAAAAAAAAATGCAGTGACGCTCAGTACTAGCTGAGTGTGTATTTTCGAGGCCCGAGCCTCGACCCTCGTCAAAGCTACTAGGCAGACTCCCTGTAGCGCGAGCAGAGACTCTGGAGCGCGTCGAATTACCCGAAACGAATCAACCTCCTCATTGTTATGAGATGCAGGCCGGTTAAAAAAACTGAAATTATGAAAGCATCGCGTGATTCAACTTTAATTAGCAGAAATTGTTTATCCATATAATTTCAAGAAAGTGAAAAAAAGATTCATGAAAATCGGTTAATATTTGCAGTAATAATAGAAATGTTGAAGTGCACACGATAGTATGCAAAGATACACTGCACTATGGGAGGAAACGCATTTTTTTCGTTCAAAAGGTCTACAACCTTCAATTTTTCCCCAATCCGCAATTATTTTTTTTAAATTGAAGAGCGCTAAATTTCCAAGAGCACCTTAGACAGAGATTGTTGCATTTTCATTTGTTTATTTATTATATGATTACTCGAAGTATGAGAAAATCGAGATTTTTCACAAAATCATTATTTACTCTTCAATAGCGGTTTGCATATAATGAAAATAATCTTAAATCGACGCAAGAGTACTCCCAGAATGCAAATAAATTGATTATTATCTGTTTTAATTGTTATAAACAAATGAAATTAACAAACAGCCACATAGTGTAATTTTTGTTGAAAAAATTTGTTTTCGGATGAATGCACAGAAAAAACAGAAGATAAACTTTACATCGAATTCCGACGAAAGATTCTTTGCAACAAAAATTAACTTCAGAGAATAAACTTTACACAAATATCGGTTGAACTTTCTTTTGTTTTTCCATGACAAACACATGTATTTTGAAAGACGCGAAGTTGGCTGAACAAAACTTTATCGCTCTAAAAAATTTCCTGCAAGAAATTTTATTCTTAGTTTTTTCTATGTGTGCTTCAAATTATAGTGAGAGTGACTGCTAGTCACAATTTTTATGAAAAATCAACAATTGTAAATGTTGTAAACAATTTTTTGCAAAAATTTGGAATTTGTTTCTTCCTTCATTATCTGAAATTATGTAGATTTTCACCAGTTGTTGATTCTGGAAACAAATGAAATAAGTAAATATAAAACTCTGTCCTGGAAAATAATTTTTTCCGCACTGAAACTGCTTAGAATTTTTGTGAGTTTGTGAATGTTTGTTTATAAAATAAACAAATATTGATGAGTGACAACAATTTTTTCAGAAAACATAATTGGCAATATAATTGCAACAAGTTAAGAAGAAAGAACAGTCCCTTTTCGCCTAACAACGCCCAAAATTCGCATTTGTTTATATCATTTGTTTATAAAGTAAACAAATGACATTTTATCTTAAATGTTAATGACTACGTATCATCCTAACGATGAAAGCAAGCGATTTCAGATCAGAAATATACTTTGAAGACGAATAACCCCTAATGTCGATAATTTGTTGATATAATTTGTCTATAACAATTCTCTTTCTAAGTTAATAATTTTTTTCCCTTCTTATACCCCTGTCCATTAAATTTAAGGAAGGAGAAGTGTAAGAACAATTATGTCTAGAAGATAAAAAATGAAATTAAAAAAATCAACATTTTTTTCGCTATTTTCAGCTCTATAAAAATGTAAACGAACAACAATTTGAAAATCGACCTCGACGGATTTCTTCAGAATGTAATGCTGAATTTTTTTCACGGAAAGAATTGTGATCTGCAGGTTATTTTGAACATCGTTTTTTCATTTCGCCCCACTGTGACACGGCCCGGCACACAGTGGGACCAAACGCATATTTTTCGTTCAAAAAAGTCTATAGACTTCAATTTTGCCCCGATTTGCGATTTTTTTTTGTTCATTAAAGAGCACCTTGTTCGTAGATTTTTGAATTTTCATTTGTTTATTTATTATATGTTTACTCAAAGTATGAGAAAATCCACATTTTTCACATAATTATCAGTTAATCTTCAACAATGGTTTGCATATAATGAAAATCATCTTGAATCAACGCAAGAGTACTCCCAGAATACAAATAATTTGATTATCGTATGTTTTAATTATTGTAAACAAATTAAAGTAACAAATAGCCAAATATCGTAATTGTGGTTGAAAAACATTTGTTCTTAGCTAAAAAGGCTTTAAATTATTGTGAGAGTGATTGTTAGTCAGAATATCCATAAATTATTAAGAATTAGAATTGTTACAAACAACAATAAGCAATTGTTATTATTTATTGTTATTATTTAGTTTCAAATATCACGAAATTTTTATGTATTCAAAAAAGGGCCAAAGCTTTGAATTTATTTAATTTGCTTACAAGATTAACAATTGTTCTATTTTAACAAATATAATTGAACTTATGTTATTTTCAAGAATATCTGCATCAATTCAGATGATGAAGGAAAATCCGAAATTGAAAAACCAATAATTCAAACATTTTCCACAAAAATGGTTTATAAATATTATAATTGTTAATTTTTCACAAAAATTGTTACTGACGATCAATCTTACAATAATTTAAATTATTTCCAGATAAGAAACAATTTTTTTCAACAAAAATTACAATATTTTTTAAATATATGAAAATTTCGGTTTTCCTCTTACATCTGAATTGATGCAGATATTCTTGAAAATAACATAGGTTCAATTAGATTTCTTGAAATGCAACAATTGTTAATCTTCTAAACAAATGAAATAAATAAACATAAAGCTTCGGCACTTTGGTCTGTAAAATAATTTTTTTGCACTATGACTGCTTTACATTTTGGTTAGAGAGATTTGCAGACTATATTTCTATATAAACTTAACAATAAGCAATTGTTATTATTTAATTTCAAATATCACGAAATTTTTATGTAATCAAAAAAGTGCGAAAGCTTTGAATTTATCTAATTTGCTTACAAGATTAACAATTGTTGTATTTTCACAAATATAATTGAACATATTCCATTTTTCAGAATATCTGCATCAAGTCAGATGATAAAAGGAAAATCGCAATTGAAAAAACCACAAATTCCAAATTTGTGCAAAAAATTGTTTATAACAATTCTAATTATGAATAATGTATGGATATTCTGATTAACAATCACTCTCACAATAAGTTAAAGCATTTTTAGCTAAGAACAAATGTTTTTCAACCACAATGACGATATTTGGCTATTTGTTAATTTCATTTGTTTATAATAATTAAAACAGATAATAATCAAATTATTTGCATTCTGGGAGTACGCTTGCGTCGATTTAAGATGATTTTCATTATATGCAAACCGCTATTGAAGAGTTGTGACGTTGCAAAATTCTTGCAACTCACAAATTCGAATTGACAAATTTTCATTTGACATTTAAAGATTTTTCGTAAATTCAGAGATTTAATTTCGTAAGTTCAGACATCACGGCTGCGGTACGGAAACTCCATGACTAGGGCTAGATTTAAGATTTATAATTTTAAGGACTTATTCTGTTTGTTTCTTTTAATTTTCTGTAACGATTCGGACTCGTCGGGACATCGAGGGACATCGAGGGACATCGATGGACATCGAGGGACTTCTTTCGACTTCGAGATTCGAATGGGACGCCACTGAGACTCTTAGAACGACTAGATTCCACCGACACACATTTCAAGCCGTTTGAATTCTCCCGCCTTTTCCATCTACTATCGTCTGCCAGACTCAAAGGAGCTGTGGATCCTCATCTGCAAGGATTCATGTTAGGATGCCGGCCAGTTTTGAAGCAACGTTACAAGTTGCGGAAAATCCGGAACGACTCATCTACCTGGCGTAGAACCTTTTTGGAAACTTCACGATGAGAAATTTCTTCGTCAATTCCCAACATGCCTAGGGAATCTCAATGCGCAATGCCCTCTTCACGTCGGCTGATACCAATTGGTACCGAACCAAATCCTGCTCTGATCAGCCAGGGTAATTTCGGGCTCCAGGAGGTGATCTAATGGGTGAATTGGAGAGTAAGGATGTCGAAATAACAACACTGGATCAATCCTGGCGATAATAGAAGGAAGGAAGGATGAAAACCGAAAATAACAGGGTAACGAGCTCCACTTATTCACACGGCCCTGGAATGTAAACCCTGCACCCCGTAATCGCAGCGGCCTTACCACCAATAGGAACGCCGGAAAGAGGGAGGAGAAGGAACGCCGAGAACGAGTCCCGTACCGTCGCCGCTGCGCTTGTTCTTCTCTGCCGAATGCAGCCGCGTCCAGTCGAGAGTATTTTTTTCTAACGTTTTCTCGTGTTCGTTAAGCATCCATGGTCGAGTAGTTTACCAAAAACATAGCCGAGACACACTCAACAACTCCTCATCACCAAGGAAGTTCGCCCACATCGTTCCAGAACTCTACGGGTAAGGCCAACTATTGTTTGATAAGTAAAAGAGACTACGCTCGACGCGTGGCCACAGTGGATCAAATTCATTTACTTCGATAATTTTCATTACTGTTGAGAAAATGGCGTCACACGTGGTCGAGGCGGAGTATCTTTAACTGGGCCTTCCTATTTATTTTATTAGTGATTTATTGTGATTTATTAGAAGTGATTATAATACTATTTTTTCGAAATGTCTCCCCACTGGTGAATCCCTTTTGTGACTAGTGAACTGAGCCCCCACTCGAGTGTTGCCCCATGAAGAATGACCCCTAAAAAAAAATGACCCCGTTGAGCATTTCGAATAATCATGAGTGAGCCTCTTTTCATGTGTTAACTTAGAATTGTGCAATTACATGAAACTGAGCCCCCAGTCGAGATTTGCTCCAAAGTATTAACGATAAAAAGATGGATTTCAATTTTCTAGCGTTGAGAAATAACGTATCGAGTTCCTTTCGAGTATCACTCAGTCTAGAGCTTTCCCTTTGCCCCACCCCCTTCATTATGTGTGCAATTTATAGACTTTGAGCGGCGAGAATTGTGAATGAATTTTGAATATGTTGTTGATAAATTTCGGATATAATTGTGAATGAATTTTAAATATGGCGTCGATAAATTTCGAATGTAATTGTGATTGAATTTCGAATATGTCACTTGTTGAATTTGCTATTGATTTATGTATTTATGCTATTGATTTATGTAGAGGTCATTAGTTTTTATTGAGATAATTAAGCCACGTGGGTAGTAATTATTTGAGTGAATTTATAGTTGATAGAGTTAGGCGAGCTGGGTCCAATTTCTCCAGAAACTAAAGATGTAAGGTTTGAGATTTCGTGAAGCAAATTATTAAAATCATGGTTGAAATATAGAGGTCTAGGTTATGTGCTATTTTGGGGTAATGTTGAGTTTAACTAGAGATTTGAGTTTGGCTATTACTAGCCGAATAAATTAGGCTATGATCAGTCATGGGTCATTACTAATTTAGTGAAGTTAGGCTGTAGTCAGTTTTGAGGTTATGTTTCACCAATGACTAGATTTCTGAAATCAACATGACGGATAATTTTCTTCAATCGAATTTTGTTAAAGAATTTCAGTTCTAATAGTACGGAATATTGGTGAATGGTTGTTTTTGAGTTTTTTTCAAGCGATTAAATTGAATTTTTCTGGGTGTTGACCTAGCTCGATTATAGGTTAGAATTGAGCGCTCTTAAGTTTTTTTTGAAATTGTTTAGCATGAAGTTCCGGACAGAGAAGCCTAACCACTCAAGGTTAGTTTAGGTCGAGTATTTTAGGTTAGAATTTAAGATTTTTCTCATTGTTAACATGTCGAGAAAATTATTATTTGAGTTTCGACCAATTTTTAAGATAATAAACCATTAGATTCTGTCGTGATCCGTCATACGGCAGAGGGTCAATTGTTAAATCGGGCTTGTTATTTCTCTTTTTTTTTGTGGTTAACATGCATCAAATAAATTACATGTTCTATTTGGTGTAAATAATGAGTTGTCATTTATTGATATTTTTGAACCCTCTTTATTTGCGAAGCACGCCCAACTACCGAGTCTGAGCTGACCGTGCGAGAAGCCGGTACACTGCGTTCCTAGGATTGAGTTTAGTTTGTTGTTGTTTTTTGTTGTTGTGAGATTTCCGGATTTCTATTTAATTAATTTTGAGGTTTGAATTTTGGGAATTTAAGTGGCCTCGAACAGGCCTGGCGCTCAACGGAAATTTTAGATTATTATAAGACTTTCAGGAAGCAGTGCCGAAGGTATGTCGTGATTTTAATTATTTAATCATAATTAAATTGCAACATTTCAGAGTAAATAATGATTTTGTGAAAAATCTAGATTTTCTCATACTTGGAGTAATCATATAATAAATAAACAAATAAAAATGCAACAATCTCTGTCTAAGGTGCTCTTGGAAATTTAGCGCTCTTCAATTAAAAAAAAATAATTTCGGATTGGGGCAAAATTGAAGGCTGTAGACCTTTTGAACGAAAAAAATGCGTTTCCTCCCATAGTGCGGTGTATGTTTGCATACTATCGTGTGCACTTCAACATTTCTATTATTACTGTAAATATTAACCGATTTTCATGAATCTTTTTTTCACTTTCTTGAAATTATATGAATAAACTATTTATGCTAATTAAAATTAAATCACGCGATGCTTTCATAATTTCAGTTTTTTGAACCGGCCTGCACCTCATGACAATGGAAGGTTCATTCGTTTCGGGTAATTCGACGCGCTCCAGAGTCTCCACTCGCGCTACGGGGCGTCTTCCTCGTATAGCTTTGACAAGGGTCGAGGCTCAGGCCTCGAAAATACACACTCAGCTAGTACTGAGCGTCACTGCATTTTTTTTCTATTGTTCTTTTCTTTTTGTTTATAACGTCAAATATAAACATTTTTTTAAAAAAACCGAGACTTCACTGCAACAGAGAACAATATTTAGATGAGGTATGCAAAATATCAGGCGGAAATATTCAACCGTGCGGCCGGAAACTGCCCATCCATTTTATAACGCTGATAAATCCCCTTAAAGCAACCAATCCTGACGCAACTGCAATGTGCACCTCATCCACTCTTGTTCCTTCTATCCCAGAAGGTAAGCAAAGAGCGGGAAATTCACGCGAGAGACTTCGTACAACACTGTTCCTTGGAGTCCGGTGTCAGGCTTAAGATGGTTACAGCCTAATATGTCGAAGGCATTTTTGGTTGGAGTTTGATTTTTTTTAATAGAATGCACGGGGCTGTCCCGGTATATATTATCAGTCACGGACGCATTATTATAATGCAATCAAGTGATCTGATAAGAATCTGCCTTGACATATTGGGCAAAGCTTGGTTTGTACCCCATAATTCATGGACTGGATTGCAGTCAAGTGCATGTTGGGAGGACCTACAACTTAAGGTGGGATCCGACACACCAGAATCTCGGTAAATGTACGAAGAAAGATTTCAAGAGGTACCGGCTCAGGGATCGAACCCCGGACCTCTAAGGTGAAGTCCGAGCGTCTAACCAACTGAGCGACCGAGGCTCTTATTATTATTATTATTATTATTATTATTATTAAATATCTTCCTTTATATACATTAAAACTAGAAACAAGATTTTCTTAAAATTTGTATCCCGAGATTTCGCATACATTGTTGTTGAAAACCCGACTGTACGCATTCTGCGTAAATATGACTTTTAGTGGCTGTTTTCAGTTTGTTCTTTTGCTGAGATTTCAAAAAAATTTGAACAAAATATAGATTTTAATTTTGAATGATTAATTTTAAGCGAATATTCTAAAACATTTCAAAAACTTAAGAAATTGTCAAAAAAATCTGAAAGATTTTAAGGCAAGTTTTATAATTTTGCACAATTTAAGAGAATATTAATCCAAACGAATATTAATTATTCACTGGTTAATAGCCTGAAAAGCATCCCTGCGTGTCAACAAAATGCTGGGACACTTGCGGGGAAAATGCAGAAGGCGGTCGTCCTTGGGTCGCTCCGTGTCCTCAGGGTGCACGAGACTTTTGCCGGATCATTGTATTGAGTTCGTCGCAGACTGTAACCACCTATCTCACGGTCGTGAGACGCTGAAATTTTACCGCGATTTCTCTGGGAGTGGGTGCAATTTTTCAGATTAGCACCCGCTACTGGGGGCTATTGACATTTTGTCGGATAGCAGTTGCTCTTAGTGGGACCCTGCGGTGGTTGTTTAACTTTTTTTTTCAAATTATATATATTTACTACCAATGTGGGCCCACCACACCCACGACGGGCCAACAGCACGCAGTATTCCTGAACGGTCACCCATCCAAGTTCTAACCGCGCTAACAATGCTTAACTTCAGTGATCTTACGAGAACTGGTGTTTCCAGCGTGGTATCGCCGTTGGCGGTCCTTATATACTAACCAAGAAAATTCTCACCGCTTGTGAGAAACGACCAGTGCCGGACCCACAATTTTTGGTCAAAAATATTTGAACTTACAATTAAATACTTGATGTCGAAATGTTGTATCTTTTACCATATCGCTCAAAACAAAACATACAAAAATGATAAGAAAATGTATGGGTAAAAATTCCAACATATATGCATAGATTAAAAATAGTATAACAGTGACTGAAGTAAGTACTAATATGAATAAAAAGTAAAGCTTGGAAACAAACTTCTGATTAAAACTTTGTCAGAACAAATATATACTTTGATGTTCACAAAAACATGAAAACAATTTTGGGAAAAATTTATTTTTTTGACCTTTTGAATTTTGAATTTTGTACCCTAAAACTAATAATTTTTAAATGTGGTAGCCGCGGGACCAGGAAATGTCCAGGATTTTTTTTAAACCCGGAAAACCGGAAAGCGGCAAATTTAGCAGTTAAACAAGTGTAAACGTTCGATTGAAACTTTATAAAATATTTTCAATTTTAAAATAATTTAAAGTGAATAGACTTATAATTAAACTCTTTTATTCTATTTCAAATTATACGCGTTCAAATATTGTTTCAGTTTTAAATATTCCATTTTTAACCCATTGCGAATTGAAATTTTTTAATTAAAAAAGGCATTTTTAAAATATTTAGCAGTATTGGGTTGTTTATTTAAAATAAGCGATTATAAATCAAATATTCAAAATTAAATAATTTGAAAGTTAATTGTTTCAAATATAAAGTCTTGAATCGTTGAGTGCAAAGTTTAACCTGTTAAGGTAAGAATTTTAATTGTTTCATTTTGTTGAATTTTGAAAATGAAATTTTTTATTTATAAATAACAACTGACCAATTATTTATTGTAAACGACTTTAAATTAAAAATTTGATTTTAAACCATCAATTGAAAAATGTTTAAGTTTTAATGTTTCTAGTCGAAAATGGCTTCAAAATTATATAATTTTCAAAATTTAAAAATGTATTGATTCATTCTTCCATTTAGAGCATGGAAAATAAAAACGTGGATTTATATGGCATTTCATTTTAAATTATTCCATTGAATAATATTGAGAGCTTCAATTTTATACGCGTAAAGTATTCAGCGTTTAACTGAAAACAATTTTAAGCTTCAATGCCAATAGTTTATAATTTAAGACTCAGGACGATAATACGATCAGGAATTTACTAGAAAAAAATCAAAAAAATCTTTCAATTTTATTCTGGCATCAGTAGACAGATTGATTACCTGCACGTAATAAGAATTTGTAATAAGAATATGTATTTATATAATTTCTAATGTGTATAATTTAGATATATTATATAATGACACTCAGTGTGATTAAGCTAAGTTTAAAAGTGTTGTGAGTGTGCCTATCTGAAGGCGTGACCTTCAGCGCGTTGTTGGATATATTTTTTTTGTTGCTAATCCGACTGTACCAATTTTTACTAAGTCGCTTACTAAATCGGTGTGCGCCGGTCCCTCGCGACGTTACTACAATCTTTTGTAAATACTGCAATCTTCTGCAGATATAAATGGAATAGTTCTATGTTTTATTCCAATAAATTTTGTAATTCTCCTAACAGCTACAAATTACTACTCAAAGTAGTAAATATTACAACAGTTCGCCTCTGTCCCACCATTACAAAGTACAAATAGTGAAATGAAGTGTGATTTTTAACAAATAGTGCAGCAGAAGGTTTCTCCGTGTGCTCCTGGTTTTGATTAGTAAATTTCAAAGGTTTCACAGCTTCTGATTGGTTAGCAATGAATCGACCACGATCAAATCGTCACGCGCTTTTACCATTGAATCGTATAATTTTATAATAATAATTTCACGCAGAAAATGAAAATTTCTGCCTAAATTTGTGACCACATATTTCCCAGATGTGCTCAGGAATTTCCATTATTTTCCCGTATTTTTCAAGATGCACAAGATTCCAGGCAAATTCTCGGATTTCCCGTGTCGCTAGACACCCTGATTTTATAATGCCGAATTTCACACTTTTTAATTGTGAAATTTAAAATTTAAAAAATTGAATTCTTTTAAAAGATTGTTTAATTTTAAACGCAATCATAATAATTCATGTATTAGATGTTTTAATTTTTAACGTTTAAATGTGAGACGATCAAATTATAAAAGTTTTGATTAATGTTCAGTATAGCAGGATCCATTTTTAATGTACAAATATTTCTTTCTATAGTAATGGGCTTGTAAAAAAAATATATTTGTGTTGAATAGATGAAAATTTAGTATACAGATTAAGACAAAAATCATTATTATTTTACTTGAACTGAAATATAATTTCCAGTTTCGAAAATATATTTAATACAAAAAATTTAACTTTTGGGAATTTCAAATGATTTTTAGAAAGTTGCGTATCAAGACACTGAATTTAAAAATCAGTTAAAACCAATTCCTCTACTTTCCAAAAGGTTTAAGATATGAAATAAAACAAATTTTGTATGGAAAACTCTTGTTAATACATTTATTTACATACGTACTTAACCTTTCTGTAGAGAAAAAAACTAGGTTTATTCTCTAGGAATGTGAAAGGATACATTTTTCTATAGATTTTACAGAAAATCTTATATGATTCGAGAACATTGTATATGATTTAAAGAAGTTCCTCTAATTATAGCGAAAAATATTCCAGTAAATTAAATATAAATGTCACAATTGTTTTGAATTTACATAAAATTATTACAAATAGCAGATTATTTTTCACATTCACAAAGTGAAACTTGCTACGTGCAACATAATCCGACACCTTACTTTCAAGATTTTTATAATATTTAATAAACAGAAAAAATAGATGTTTGAGGTAGAATGAAATTCTGCATTTTGAATTTGATTCGAATTTTCTATAAACAGATCTGCCACGTTGAGTCACTTTTAGTTATTTTTTTCTCAAAAAACTTTTTAATCACTTTTTTAAAATGAAAATAACACTTTAGTGACTTTTCTTTAAAAAAATTAAAACAAAGATTCCAATGGTTAACCACATTATTAAATTCAGATCTACACTCATTTCCCAGTTTTGTAAATTCTTTTAAATCCCCTTAAAACCCACTGAATTTACTAGATTATTTAAATTTTCAAATTTTTTAATTCAATTTGAAGGCTTTTAAATTCACCTTAAATTCTTTGAATTTCATCAGATTTTTATTCACTAATTCTATATGGGTTTCTTATATTTTTCGAGATGAATAACTCTCAAGAAGAAAAATGGAAAAAATCCGGGATATATAGGTTATTTAAATATTAAAATAGTTCCTGATCTAATCACCCTGTCAATTGTATGTACATTTTACTGAAATTGTATAAGTCTACTCCTTCCAAAACCACTTTCATACATTACTGACAAAATTAAGTCTTTATCTACTGTGCGTTAACTTTATTTTTATTATGTCAGTAAAATTGTTTATTCTGTGCAGTAAAGGTTGAGAACAATTTAAATAAATTATTTAAAACGTTCAAGCATTTTCAAGCTTCGTCGATGTCAAAATAACGAACTACTATAAATTTTTGGTTGTAGGAAGTCACCTAATTTACAGAACTCATTAATGAAGCACTTTTCTCAGTAAATTTTTAATTAATGAGATTTTTTGTCAAGAAAATTAAATTTGAAAATATTTCGAATTCAGATACAACGCTGTGTTGAATAGCGAGAGTTAACTGCGTTACCACAGTCGTAGAAAATTTTCAAACCTCACAACAGCAATTGTTGACCAATTTTCAAAGTAATTATTTTAAGATATAAAAAAAACTGGGACCAATGTGAAATGTAGATGGTGATGAGGAGAAGAACAGATTTAGAGATTTTCGTGGTACACCTATTTTTTAGAGAAGGATTTACATCCACAGCTTCGCTATGTAGTTATAACCGTCGCCCAATTTGTTTCTAACAGAAATGATTGTGTTAGAAGCTATATCTTTTAAATTCAGAACGCAATAAGTATACATATTGTCGTCAAAAACTTTAAATGCCTGCAAGTGCTCATCGAAGAAACAGTCACCAAGCAATTTTGAAATTATTTAAAAATCATAACCAGATATGAGAATGGCTTGAACGAGATGAAATTCTGGGCCGTTTTCTGAAAAAATCGTTACGATGCTGGTTTGCTTAATTTCATGGCCTAGGTATTTCAGCTATTTTGAGGACAGATAATTTCCATTGATTTTTTGTTTTTGTAATTTTGATTTGTGATTCTTTATTGAATCTCGCTGATGCGATGCCGGAACGCACAACACTGACACACACTGACGCAACTATACTGTCGTATCGCAACTGTTCTACGACACACACATGTGTAGCGCGTCGCCACGTCCGTGTATTTCAAAACACAGTAGAGTTCTGTAATTTTAAGCGACTGAGAACCGTGGTTCTTACAGCGCAGATGTAGTTTCTCTTCAACTTATTCGTAATAATCATTTTGAACTTTTACGGCACCGACTTTTAGTACTTATTATCAGTTCTGTAATTATGACACAACAGTTCGAAATGATTTACAGAACAGTTCTTGTTAATTCACCGAATTTTTCTCATATCCGCCACAACGTAACTAGTTCAGTAATTCCTCAAGTACACATTTTTTCCGTGTACGACATCGTTACGAGATCTTTACGACGATTTTAAGACATCCTACGTCCATGTCGTTAAGATGTCTTTACGATGTCGAAAAGACATTTTAACGCATGGACATAGGATGTCGTAAAGTTTTCGTAAAGATGTCGTAACGATGTCGTAAAGACGTCGCCAAATGTTGTGCCCACTGGGTAATATTGAAATATAAAAAAAGTACAATATTGAAAAATCATGCAATTAAAATGTTCTCTTTTATCAATAATGTTTAGAAACATTTGGAAATAAATTTTATCATGAAATAAATCACTTATTTAGATACTTTGTTTTACACAATTGATGGTGCAGTAAATTCGTAATATTTATTAATAGACTTAATTAGCAGACAGTTATAACTTAACCAGGCTTTATTGAGTGACTGACAAAATGCTTAGAAACTAAAAAAAAAATCAGCTGCAAGAATAAAAACCGAAGACATTTGGACGAGCACAAAATAGGATGCATTTTGGAAAGAAAGACCGCTTTAAAAAGTCAGGCGCTAAAAAGTCAAGAAATAAAAATTAATTGTTCTTCTTTAGGAGATCTACAAACATATGTCCTTTTCTTCTTTTCATATATCGTTTTGTGTATGAAATCATTAATATTAGTATATTTTTGAACACATTTAAAAAATATAAATTCAGATAAAATATTTTTCCTTTCTCTAGTTAATAATTAAAATATTTGTGCAGAGTAAAATTATTATTTTTTCATTGTATAATCATTTACTCATTTTTTTAGTATATTTCGACGCCTCCATTCAATATGAGTCCATGTGCTGACAGCGCCCAGTATGAGACTATTCCCTATGCTTATACACAGCGCATAGTCTTATACACGGCGCTGTCAGCAGATAGACTCATATTGAATGGAGGCGTCGATTTATAAACAATTTAATACGTCTATTTGCTTGGTATGTAACTTTTTTATTTTCAAATAGTTGTCTATCATCATAATAAAATTTGGTTCTTAATTAATAAAATTTGGCTCTTAATTCCGCACTTTAAACGAAAGACAATGGTAATATAATAAATAAAAATAATGGACTCTGGTGGTAAATAATTGTGCACTTTGCAGTTAGTACTAACGGTAACTCCTCGAGCTGAAACTTCAAAGGTAAATCATTTCAGAAATTTCTAACTTCCATCATTTACCGACGCGCAACGGCACCTTCAACGTAACTCTTAGGTCCATTCGCCAAGAGGGCGCAGTTATCAGCGCATGTTTTTCACATTCTCTGGTATCAGAGTGCTGGTATTCTCTTATTCCATTAGATCGCCAATCTCCCACTTCATCTCTGTTAAACGTAAAGTTTATAGTGAGTGCGTATACATAAACAAAAATGTTGCCTGGTCTATTGAAAAGAACCGACTATCTCGATTCAGCGTCAAGCTTTGTCAAAAAAATGTGGTATGTATAAGCCTATTTTCTAGTAATTATATGTATATATTTATTTGGTATTCGTTTTTTTATTCATAATACATTTTTGGCACGAAATAATTTTCATATAACTGAATAAACTGAAACCTATTGGGCTTATTCTTAATTCCTGTATACAATTTTTTCTAACCTAGAAACGGTGCCGGTGACCGTATGGCAACAAAACTTAGAACCTCATACGCGCTGTCCATGCGCGTCCAATTAATTTCCATGCAATTATTTTGTTTGGAAATGAAGTTTAATAAAATATCATGAAATTAATTTTTACTTCAATAACTTTTATTTGCACAAGGCTACGCATGGGTACCCTGCAAATAAAAAAAGGCCAATTGTATTTAAATGGAAATGTTGAAATGAGCATTTGCAATTAAATGCAATTGGTAGAACTATCATTAAATGTACCTCAATGGATTTGAATTGACGCAATGTATTCAAATCGTAAAGATGCAATTGGTGGCATTTCATCATTACGGAATGATGTCAATTGAATTGAATTGTCAGTTTTCAAATGAATGCAATAAAATAAATAGAATTTAATTGTAATAACATCTTGACTCATTTCACTGTTTTAAATATACTTAAGTAACTCTCAGAAGTTAAAAAATTATTGAAAATTTATTACATTTCATTCTCTTAATTAGACCAAATTTTTCCATTAAAAAAAATTTCTGTTAATTTTGAATTTAGTAGAAATCACGCCTTTTTTATTTATTATACTATTAAATGCATATAATTTGAAAATATATTTTTTTATTTCAACAATTAATGATTTTTTTCAATTATTTTCCAATTTAAATATTTTACTTTATTCATTAAATATTGAATTAGTTTTAATAAGTACTTTAAGTCAACAAAATTCGATAAATGTTATTTGTATTATATCGTTAATTTATGTCCAAAGTCACTTTTTATTCTAATTAAACTATCAATATTTACTGAACTTTAGTCCAAAGGTACAAATTATATAACAACTTTTATACCTTATTATCAATTAACCACTTCAATCTCGTCAATAATACTATTTATTAACGTATTTTTTTATTATTCAGTAAATTAAAATTTTATTGCAAAACTCCAATTAAAAACAATTCCGGTCTATAAATTTATGTGCGATTCAATGCAATTAGATGCATCGCATGACCAATCTCCATTTTTACATTAACCTCTGTTGGATAATATAAAACCATTTACAAAATTCTTTTTGAATTGAAAGTCGTCAATTAAATCCAAAAGACGGTTCATTGGCTTGCGGAACAATTCAGTGCAATAGACCGCACACTGGTTCTGTTTCATATCTACAATTCACTGCAGTTGCAGACATTCAATTCACTGACAAATTTTTCAATTCCGATTTAACAATTGGATATTAAATGCAATTCACCATCTTTGACTTGAATTGCATTTCACCAAAATTGTCGATTGACGATTTTATTTTTGAATTGCAGTCAATCGATTTTAAATGAATCTTTTTTTGCAGGATACCCTCGCACGATGCAGAATAAATAATTGTGAACTCTAAACATTTTCGTACAACTTTGGGAAAAACCTCTAAAATATCAGCGCATAAAAATTTTCATAGAAATACGTAGTAAATGATCTCGAATCGAGAAGAGTCCAGATGTCAAACCATTTCGAGCGCGCACAGCACTCAGATGGGCGACCATCTGCGACGTACGACTGGGTTGTGTATTGGCTGCGTTTTAACTACCCAGATAACAATGTGAAACGCATATGCGACTCACAGTGCACGCACGCATGCGGATTAATCCGCATGCGTGCGTTCACCACGGATGACAGATGCGTCCTCATATGAGACGCATATCGCTCGCACGGGTGATGGTCGCACGCGTGCGTGTGAAATGCGATCATCGTCCGACTGTACCCTGAATCCTAAAATACTATTTATATATTCAAATATCTATGTCAAATAAATAAATTGTTCTTTTGGATTTACAACCAAAACCAAATTATAGTTTCCAACCATAATTTTTCCACTTCACCCGATGGAAAATCACACAACTTTGAAGGTTATATATTTAGCGTCGTGTAAAGGGTGCAAAGCGTGGTATAAACATAGTATAATCAGGCCATCTGACTAAATGTGATTCTACACTGTCCGAGTTATTCTAAGTTATTTAAAATATTATCTTTCTATAACATTGATAGTGAGCACGATTATAATGGCACGATAATATAAGAAAAAATAAGGTTATGTAAAACGCAGAAAACTATAAACAAAGCGGTAAACGCGGGCTGATGGTGGGAGACTCCGGAAGACAGAGCGGGGAGACTACGTGGGCGCGCGACGGCCATCATCATTTCAAAGATATCATTTTCAACAACTGAGCGCGCTTTTTAGACTTCTTATCTCAACGTGAAAGTATTAACATCATTATAAAATTGATTAAAATTCATCAGAAAATTGAAGATCTATCAAAGTATTCAAAAAAGAAGTACTCAAAATTAGGAAAATTCGATTAAACATTTAAATTGGATTTCTGAAAATACTTGAACAAATTTCTAAACAGAAATTCTAAATTGTATGCAATTAAAATTACAAATTGCAGTTATAAAAAATAAAAAGTATTTCATGGGCTATTTGAAATTAAAATTCAAAATTATAATTTTACCAACATTCTCATTTTAAAAAAACTCATTTAAAATTCAAATTGGGAATTTTCAAAATATTATTTGAATACAAAATAAACATTTTTGATTAATTGGAATTTTTTAGACATCCCAATAAAGTTTAAATTTAAGTTTTTAAATAAATAAAGAACGTCGAAGATATTAAAATAGTACAGGCATAGGTTTTTGGCAGCCTATTCTCATGGAGCAAACTTTCAGAGTTCAAAATATTTTTTTTAACCACATAACTACTATTGACTTAGTCGTTTTCTTGCCTCGAAATTTTGTTTTTGTCGAAGTTAATTTTGCAGCTAAAGAAAAGTAAGAAAGAAATTTTCTTTTTAATTTGGAAAAAATATTATAAATATATATAAGAAAAAGTTAGAAAAAGTATTTGGAAATTTTTCAAATTTTGTTCCATGAAAAGGCGGACCAATAATTTTTATTATTTTCTTCATATGATACAATTTGGAATATTTCAATTTTGATAAATAAACAATATCTAAGATCTAATTAGATCATTATTATGGAATTATTTATTATCTACATGATGAACGCACGCATGCGTCGCAGACAGGCTGTCATACACAGTCATACGTGAAGTACGTCGTGATGGCGATATGAGACGCATTACGCACGCGCTCTACCTACCCATCACAGCATTGCGACAGGTGATGGCGACATGCGTGCGTTATGACTCGCACAGCGTGCCTCGCACGCATGCGAGTACTGTGCGTCGCACGATTGTTATCTGGGTAATGGCGAGCGGAAGGTTTGACGCCAACGGTGGCTTTTATAAAAGTGAAATTATATTTTCAGGTACCCCAAAGTTATGAATAGGAGATTGTTTTGAATGCTTCTGGGGAACCATTTTTGATGAAATTAAAATATTTCCCTGAACGGATTTTTTTTTGCCCGGAAAAACCTGTTTGAAATACTAAAAATCAGTAAAATACTATTTTCAAGTTAATAAGACCATATAATTACATTTATATAAAGGAGTTATATGTAAATTAGAATTACTCACGAGAAGTTAATCAATAAATAAACAAAAGAAAAGATTACAAAAAATTAAATCCACATATTTATGAATATTTCATCAAAAAATTCGTATACATAATGTTCAGGTTTCAATATTAATTTCTTATAAAAACTATAGTAAGTATAATATACATAATATTTTAATGTTATTGTAGAATACATAATCTGTAATATACAATGTACAATAATATATAATAGCCATATAATAATTGTATTATAATTAAACGTGCCTACTGTTATATTCACGTACAGCTTTAAGTAAACGTTCTGCGTAGTTAGAATTGGACTTTTTCACTATATTTTTTCCATATTTTTTTAAAGTCTACATGAGAAGATTCTACGGCTTGTTCCGAGTAAAATCCTAAGCCTTTATTGTTTTGTTTACAAAAATCTTCAATGTGAAAAAATACTGTGTGAACTTTCGGAGTTACTCTTATGCCTAAATCTAGATAACTAGATAACTCCTGGTTTCAACTCAATTGAAAAACAGGAATCGACAACATTTTTAAATGCTTCAAAACATTTCACATAAGTATTTCATACAAACAAAATTACTCACGGATGAGCAAATTTCACGAAGTACATCAACTTTATTTAACAACGTTCTACTTGAATTCCCAGCAAATCCTGCACTTCCATACAGCACTTCTCTACTGACGTTACACTTTTTGGCCCACATTTCACTAAGATTCTGAAATTTTGTATGCATGTTCTCAAACAAAGTGTTTACTACTCCAATTGATAAATGTAATTCAGGTGGCGGAACTAAAACACTAATCGTTTTTTCCTTATTTGCTGATATTATAGGTAAATTAGACCAATTTTTAAATTTTTTGCAGTCCACTTTCTTGTCCCCACTTCTCTCCCAAGCTTCAAAATTGTCAATTCAATTTCCGATAGTTCTTAAAGTACCTAAAGTATTCAAATTGTCTTTATGTGCTGTACACCAAGTACACGGATACGAACTACTATGGGACATGAGGCCAACAAATATATTTAATAGTTTCAAGTCCGCTGAAATTGTTCCTTCGAAATCCTTAAGATTTAATAAGTCCCATAAAAGAGATAAATTATGATGGTTTTCTTCTGAACATTCAGTTAAACCTATCAAAAATAATTTATTAACGCCAGAATAAGCAGTATGCGAAGCTGTACGCGACGTGAATAAGTATAATAGTAGGCACGTTTAATAATATATTGATTTGAATTAAAAAAAAATCGTTTCTTTTGTTTATTTATTGATTAACTTTTCGTTAGTAATTATATTTTTCATATAACTCCTTTATATAACCGTAATTATATGGTCATATTAACTTCAAAATAGTATTTTACTGCTTTTTAGTATTTCAAATAGGTTTTTCCAGGCAACAAAAAAATCCGTTCAGGGAAATATTTAAATTTCATCAAAAATGGTTCCCCAGAAGCACTCAAAACAATCTCTTATTCATAACTTTGGGGTACCTGAAAATATCATTTAACTTTTTTAAAGGCCACCGTGGCCAAGGATGACTCTATGCATTCTATGGGTAGGGTCCGAGGGGTACAGAACTCTTGCTATCAGTGTACAAACGTTATTGCAATCACTTTGCAATCAATTGAAATCACATGCAATTACTAACAATCACTTGAAATTACTTACAATCACCTGCAATGACTCTGCAATCACATGCAGTCACCCTAAAATCACGTGAAATGAAGTGCAATCACCTGAATTCACCTTGCAATCACGTAAAATCAAGTGCATTCACCTGAATTCACCTTGCAATCACGTGCAATCATTTTGCAATCACATAAATTTTCTCGCAAATGTAAGAAATTTCCATTCAAAATTTTCACTTAACAAAATCGATTTAGTAAGTTTATATCTTATATATTATGCCTGTGTATTATGAATTATCCGAATGTAATGCAAGGAGTTGCTAGGAATTAGAAAAATAAAGAATCTTGCCAGCGGATGCCACAGTGGGCCAGGGACCAAACAAAGTGGCCAAAAGGAAACTTGAAAATTTATCTACCCACAATAGCTTTTCATCATAAACAGAACAGTTAAAAGTGCATAAAAAACAAAATATTTTGTTAATTGAACAATTCCTATTTCACTGATATTGGTGCAAAGTTAAAAAAAACATTCAAATTTTTATATGGCTATGTATCATATTTATTAATATATTTATTAATTTATATTTCATTTGTGAATTTTTTTTCTATATTTATTTATTGATGTTTATAATTTAAGAATACCGAAGATAAGTTGAGAATGAAATTTAATATTGATTTTTTTCATTTCACACACTATAATATTTTATGAGAGAGTATGCAGTTTCGATTCATAGTTTCCCGAATTTCCACCTCTTACAGAAAAAAATAAGCCGTATATATAGTTTGAACACACTGTATAAGATCTTTACAGCTGTCCTAAAAAACAGGATTGTTCGAAGAATTGAGCCTGTGTGGCGAGAGATGTACGAACAGCGTTGCTCGAAAAAAGGTGTAGCAGGCTATGAGAACCTGCTAATTGACATATGTGTCTGTAAAGCCGCTGCAGCCCATCAGCGCGTTCTGTCAATGGCCTGGATTGACTACCGGAAAGCTTTCGATTCAACCTCTCATAGACTTATCATCTGTCTGCTGGAAAGCTTGAAGGTACATCCACACATAGTGAGATGCATAGAGAGATTGATACCTCTTTGGAAAACTAGATTTACTATCTCATCTAGAAATTATTGTGTGACAACGAACGTCACCTTCCAGAGGGGTGCCTTTCAAGGTGATACCATGAGCCCTTTGCTTTTTTGCATCACACTTCTGCCTCTATCTCTCGCACTACGAAATTCTCCTGGATACCGCTGTGGCGACACTAATCAGCGCGAGCATGAGGTCACACATGTATTCTATATGTGACGTGCGCCGAAGAAAGGGGGCTTACTCTGAAAAGTGAGATTTTTCAGGGCGAGCGATCGAAGTCGGTCCGATAGAAGCGACTTTTAGGAGAGAGGGAAGACTCACGAAATCTTCCCTCTCCACTTACCACTCCATTCTCCGCATATAGCGGCGCCGCTCACGGACGGGGTATAGATGAGACGCGGAGGTGTAGTGGTGACTGCTGGGAGGTGTTTCACGGGATCTCGAGCGAAAGACCGATTTCTGGGGTACCTATAAACTCAATTCTTAGCGATAATAACGCTCAAAAATTTTTTTCGATGGTTTCATTAAAAAGAGCAGCTCAAAAACTATCGAAAGGTGTAAAAACCTCGATTTCGATTTTTTTAGAGTAAGCCCCCTTCCTTCGGCGCACGTCACATATGGATGACCTGAAGATCTATGCCTCTGGTAAAAGCAAACTTCAAACTGCTATAAATATCGTCCAGAACTACACAGGAGAGATTGGGATGGACTTTGGTTTGGACAAGTGCCAAAGTTAATCTGAAGAAAGGAAAGATTACTGGCGTTCCCCAGGACCCTGAGCTTGAGGATATTAGTGATATTAGACATCTTAATACTGGAGAGACCTATACATACCTGGGCGTGCCTCAAAGCCGCATTCAGGACGTAACGTCAGTGAAGGAGTCTCTCCGAAGCAGATACAAGCATCTTCTTCGACAGATTTGGTCTTCCAATCTGTCGGCGTTGAACAAGGTATCTGCGACTAACATGCTTGCCGTCCCGGTTCTACTCTACTCGTTTGGGGTGGTTTAATGGACGAAGAACGAGCTCAAGGCCCTTGATGTCACCACACGTAAGATCATGCATATGCACAAAAGCTTGCATATCAATTCGTCAGTTCCGCGATTATACATTTCACACCGTTAAGGCGGACGCAGACTTCTGAATCTCCAGTGTCTAAATAACCGAATTGTTCTAAGTACAGCTTACATCGTTGCGGATGGCAGAGATCCTCTCCTAA
This sequence comes from Andricus curvator, assembly GCA_932195095.1. Classification (NCBI taxonomy): domain Eukaryota; kingdom Metazoa; phylum Arthropoda; class Insecta; order Hymenoptera; family Cynipidae; genus Andricus; species Andricus curvator. Next base: position 466,609 of record CAKNYM010053231.1, read on the forward strand.
AGATGGTCAGGAACCACGAGATGATTGGCGAAGGAGCGTTCCTTTACAAAGCCGCGGAGCAAGCGGCCGAGACCCTTGGCCTGAATTTTAACATCAGAAGTGAGGAAAGTGCATGAATCCATCTATATGCTTCACTTCTAAAAGCCGAAGTAAAGAAAGCAGGGGTTGGAAAATTTCACCAACAGCTACTCGACAAGAAAATGCACGGAAACTTTCACAGAAATGTAGAAAAACAGACCTTGTCGAAGGAGCAACCTTTTGCTTTCCTCAAATCATCAGGGCTTAATTCAGGTACAGAGGGTTTTATTTTCGCATGCCAGGACGGTGTCATTTCCACCTTAACATACCGTGAGCGCATTTTATGTCAAGAAGATCATAGTGATAGGTGCATAGCCTGTCATGCACACGCTGAGTACCTAGAACACATACTATCAGGGTGTCCGACCCACGCAGGAACTACGTATATCTATAGACATAATGCGGCCCAAAGAATGCTTTATTACCATCTTTGTCGCCCTTACGGTGTCGGTCGCGACCCTGCCCTGCCGAACGCTCCAAGGGAGATGGAGTCAATTGTCCGAAACGAGAAGAGCCAAATTTTCTGGAACCACGATTTTCGGGCAGCAGGCTCCATTGCGCACTCGAGGCCTGACATTGTTCTTCAAGATTTCGAGAAACGAACTATATTCGTTATATATTCGTTATTATCTTGAGGAAGACCCAAAGACGGGTCGAAACATCGATTGATTCTTAATATGTAATTAAATGAACATATATATATATTGAACTTATGACCAAAATAAGTTCTCAATCTCGATTAAGGAGATATATCCACAGAACTATATTCGTGATCGAATTCTCGGCTCCGTCCGAATACAACATCACTGCAAAGGAGAAAGAAAAATAGGAGAGGTGTCAAGACCTTAAAAGAGAGCTGCAACGACTGTACCCAAAATATTCGGTGCAAGTAATTGTCCTTGTGATAGGTGCTCTCGGAGGTGCGAAACTATCACTGGTTCGTAACCTTAAAGCCATACCCGCGTGCCAAAAATATGCCAAAGCACTTGCGAGATGGATGCAGAAAGCTGTCATCCTTTGGTTGCTCTCAGTGGGACCCTGCGGTGGCTGTTTAACTCTTTTTTTTTATATATATAGTTTAAAGTTTGTCATAAGGACAACCGCAGGATTTCGCCGGGAGCGGGTGCTAATCTGAAAAATTGCACCCGCTCCCAGCAAAATCGCGTTAAAATTTCAGCTGTAACCACGTCTCACGACCGTGAGATAGGTGGTTACAGTCTGCCAAGAATTCAATACGATGATCCGGCAAAAGTCTCGTGCACCATGGGGACACGGAGCGATCCAAGGACGACGGCCTTCTGCATTTTCCCCGCAAGTGTCTCAGCATTTTGTTGACACGCAGGGATGCTTTTCAGGCTATTAACCAGTGAAACCTTGGCACCTCCAAGAGCGCCGATGATCAAGACGATTCGGTTAACAATTGTTGAGAGTATGAAGTTCTAGTATATGCGGCACTTCTGATTTTCGACAACTGACTCTATTTCTCTAGGAGCGTTTAGCGGAGGGGTATTTGGGCTAATGTCGTAAGAGTGACAGAGATGGTAATAAAGCACTCTTAGTGCCGCATTGCGCCGTTGGATGTAGGTCGTTCCCGCATGAGTTGGACAACTAGATAGTATGTGTCCTAGATGCTCGGGGTGTGCATGACACGCTCTGCTGGTAATATCGGGAATGCCGTCGCTCAAAATGTGGCGACGGTATGCTAGAGTGGAAATGACACCGTCTTCACATGCCAAAATGAAACCCTCCGTGCCCGACTTCAATGCGGGTGATTTAAGGAAAGCAAACGTTAGCTCATACGACATCG
>CAKNYM010053231.1:473172-497574 GCA_932195095.1 Andricus curvator
ATGGGTCGGACAACAATGCCGACTATCCTAGATTTGGGGGAGCCAATCAAGACGGAGTCAATGCGATTGACCGGCGGAATCTCGTTACTTTTAGGTGGACAGATCGACTCAGGGACGACCTGCTGGAGTTCTATGATACCAGTATGGCCCCTGAACGAAAAGGTTACATGGCGCGACTGCATGCTATGTGGTGCGAGAAACACCCAGAGCTCTCGGATTTTTCGCAAAAACGTCTGTGAAACCGTGCCGAGGACCTCCGGAAAAGGGGTTATATAAGCGGTGCGCCTACTCAACCGCAGCCAGAACAAGCCGGCAACAGAGAAAGAGAGGCGAAACTGAGACCAACCTCGAACAGGCATCCAATAGAGGAAGAACGATGCTTTAAGACCCGGAGAAACATCAGCATTCAGGTTTCTTCCAAGCCCAAAGATCTGACTGAACTGGATGGTGAGCTTCGTGGAGATTTTTCCGAACAATCCGCCCTCTGGACTATCAATTGTAGTCTGTACAATGCAGCGAGATTTTTGGCAGATGCAAACCGTGAAACAAAACCAACGGTTGATAATAAGACCAAAAGACGAATGCATCAACTCAGCACAAAGATAGGCTAAGCAAGACAGTACGCGTCCCGCATTCAGTGTATGATTGACTACATAACATCTGGCAGGACTTTCACTGCCAAGGTTCGACAGTTCGTGCTCGAACTGCGGATCCGTCATCAAACAATCAACAAGTCAAAGCCACTGACCATCAGGCCGCATATTGTTGACAGAATACGAGTACTATCTAACGCTAGGAGAAGTCTAGAGGGGAGAGAGAGGTGGGTCAGAGAAAATCAACAGTTTTTGTCTAACCCATCTCGACTCTTCGAAGACCCTCCAGCTACTGTCGACCATCCGCCCAAACCAGAGGAGGTCGAAGCATTTTGGAGAGATAGGTGGATGTCCATCTATCACTACCCAGGAGGTGAAAAACGTATTCAGAGGCACGAAGAACTATTCCGCTCCGGGACCAGATGGTATCAAGAGCTTTTGGTAGAAGAAGTTTCCTTCAACCCACCAGCATCTGGCCCGAATTTTCACGTCATATCTAAAGTCGGAAGAGCCTATTCCGGAGTGGTTGGTGGAAGGGCGCACAGTGCTCCTGCCGAAGACGGACAACTTAGCTGACCGTAAGAATTACAGGCCAATAACTTTTCTGAACACACTGTATAAGATCTTCACAGCTATCCTAAATGATAGGATTGTTCGGACAATTGGACCTGTGTGGCGAGAGATGTATGAACAACGTGGCTCAAAGAAAGGCGTAGCAGGATGTCGAGAGAACTTGCTTATCGATAGATGTGTCTGTAAAGACGCAGCATCCTATCAGCGACTTCTATCGATGGCCTGGATTGATTACCGGAAAGCTTTCGATTCAACCTCCCATAGACTTATCATCTGTCTGTTGGAAAGCCTATAGGTTCATCCACACAGCGTGAGGTGCATAGAGAGATAAATGCCGCTTTGGAAAACCAGATTTACTATCTCATCTGGAAAACATCGTGTGAAAACTAACAGTATCACCTTTCAGAGAGGTGTGTTTCAGGGCGACACCATGAGCCCTCTCTTCCTTTGCCTCACATTATAGCCACTACCTCTCGCACTTCGCCATTCCGAAGGGTACCTCTGCGGCAAACCTGGAAACCAAAAGCATAAGGTCACTCATCTATTTTACATGGATGATCTTAAGATCTATGCTAGAAATCAAGAGAAACTACATCTAGCTCTAAAAGTTGTCAAAGACTTCACTCAAGAGATTGGAATGGAGTTCGGGTTAGAGAAATGCGCCAAGGTTTGGCGAAAGGAAAACTTAATGCCATCCCCAAAGATCCTGAGCTTGTTGACAGAAGCGCTATACGACACCTTTGCGATGGAGAGACCTATACATACCTGGGCGTGCCACAGAGCCGCATTCAGGACGTGACATCTATAAAGGATACTCTCCAAAGCAGATACAAACGTCTCATCCGACGGATATGGTCTTCCAAACTGTCGGCCAGGAACAAAGAATCTCCAACGAACATGCTTGCCGTCTCCGTAGTACTCTATTCATTTGGAGTAGTTCCATGGACGAAGGACGAGCTCAGATCTCTCGATATCGGGTCCCGAAAGGTTATGCACATGAACAAAACATGCACCTTAAGTCTTCTGTTCCACGACTTTACATCTCACGCCGTCAAGGTGGTCGCGGAATACTTAATCTTGAATGTCTTCACAACAGTATTATTCTGGGTACAGCACATATGGTCGCAAATGGACAAGACCCTCTTCTCAAAATGGTCAGGAAACACGAAGAAGTGGGCAAAGGGGCGTTTCTGTACAAAGCAGCGGAGGAGGCTGCCGAAACACTCGGCCTTGATTTAAATATTAGGGGTGAGCAAAATGCATCAAATCTTATCCATCTTGAATACTCACTCCTGAAGGCCCGGATTAAGAAAGCACAGGAGAAAAATTTCCGCGAACAGCTCCTCGACAAGAGGATGCACGGCATCTTCCACAGAAATGTGGAAGATCATTCGATGTCGTATGAGCTAACGTTTGCTTTCCTTAGATCACCCGGATTGAAGTCGGGCACGGAGGGCTTCATTTTGGCATGTCAAGACGGTGTCATTTCCACTGTAGCATACCGTCGCCATATTTTGAGACAAGACATTCCCGATGATAGCTGCAGAGCGTGTCATGCACACCCCGAGCATCTAGGACACATGCTATCTAGTTGTCCAACTCATGCGGGAACGACCTACATCCAACGGCACAATTTGACACTAAGAGTGCTTTATTACCATCTCTGTCACTCTTACGGCATTAGCCCAAATACCTCTCCGCTAAACGCTCCTAGAGAAATAGAGTCAATTGTCGAAAATGAGAAGTGCTGCATATACTGGAACTTCATATTCTCGACAATTGTTTATGTTGCGCACTCGAGGCCTGACATAGTTCTCATTGACTTCGAGAAACGAACCATGTTCGTTATCGAATTTTCAGCACCAGCTGACAAAAACGTCACGGCCAAGGAGAAAGAAAAGAAAGAGAGGTATAAAGACCTTATAAGGGAGTTGCGGCGGTTATACTCGGAATATTCTGTTAAGCTCATCGTCTTGATCATCGGCGCTCTTGGAGGGGTCATGGTTTCACTGGTTAATAGCCTGAAAAGCTTCCCTGCATGTCAAAAAAATGCTGAGACACTTGCGGGGAAAATGCAGAAGGCGGTCGTCCTTGGGTCGCTCCGTTTCCTCAGGGTGCACGAGACTTTTGCCGGATCATGGTATTGAGTTCGTCGCAGACTGTAACCACCTATCTCACGGTCGTGAGACGTGGTTACAGCTGAAATTTTACCGCCATTTCGCTGGGAGCGGGTTCAATTTTTCCGATTAGCACCCGCTCCCGACGAAATCCTGCGTTTCTCCTTATGACAAACTTTTAACTATATAGGAAGCACATATATCTATAGACATAATGCGGCCCTAAGAGTGCTTTATTACCATCTTTGTCGCTCTTACGGTATAGGTCGCGACCCTGCCCTGCCGAACGCTCCAAGGGAGATAGAGTCAATTGTCCAAAATGAGAAGTGCCAAATTTTCTGGAACTACGATTTTCGGACAGCAGTTTCCGTTGCACACTCGATGCCTGACATCGTTCTCCAAGACTTCGAGAAACGAACTATATTCGTGATCGAATTGTCGGCTTTGTCCGAATACAATATCACTGCCAAGGAGAAGGAAAAGGAGGGGAGGTATCAAGACCTTAAAAGAGAGCTGCAACGACTGTACCCAAAATATTCGTTGTATATAATATATATATATAATATATATAATAATAATATATAATAATATAATAATAATAAATAATAAATAATAATAATATAATAATAATAAATAATAATAATGTAATAATATATATATATATTCGTTGTAATATCCTTGTGATAGGTGCTCTCGGAGGTGCGAAACTACCACTGGTTCGTAACCTTAAAGCCATACCCGCGTGCAAAAAATATGCCAAAGCACTTGCGAGATGAATGCAGAAAGCTGTCATCCTTGGGTCGCTTCGTGTCCTCAAGACACACGAGGGTTTCGCCGGCCTGTCGTTGTGATTTCATCGTGCCCTGTGACCACCCATCGCACGGTTGTGAGACGTGGCCATATGTGTGATTTACCGCGGTTCTACTGGGAGTTGGTGTTATTTTTTATATGGCAGTTGCTCTCAGTGGGACCCTGCCGTAGTTGTTTAAGCCTTTGTTAAATTATATATATATATATATATGTTTTTTTTCATTAGTTTGAAAGTTGTCGTTGACTTTTTTATCTTTTATGTAACCTATACATTCCCAGGCGTTAATTTTACTACCGATTTAACATCTCCTCCATTTCTTCACTTTATAAGCCCCGTATGTGTTACGTGACATTTATTCTTCAAGATAAATCTGTTACTTTTTTTCTGAGGGAGTAAAATTCTCTGCGAGCCTTCCTTCGTAGGACAGGAGATCTTGCCTCCAGAAATCCATAGAAACTTTAACTTCTTAGCTCTTTTCAAAGTTAGTGCCTCCTTAGGGGGCTTCCATAAATCACGAGGCCCAATTTTGAACACTTTTTGACACCCCCTCGTCCCCCTATGTCGTCCATCGTGGCATTCTCGTAGACCCCCCCCCCTCCTAGGGTGCTACGTGGTTCGCGGAAAGCCCTTAATTGACCATTCATGTAATTTGTTGAAAATTCTTTTTTAGGGGGGTAAAGAATTAATCTTTCTGGTTTAAAAATCAACTATTTGGCTTAAAATTGATTTATTTTGTGTTGTAACCCTGGCGGACCGAACGAACGGAGCGGATACGCTACAGCGTATCCTCACAGTATCCACATCGTATCCTCTCCGTATCATGCAAGAAAAACTCATTAAAAAGGGAAGATGAACATTTCACTTGTTGAAATTCGGATTCTACGTGAAATTTTGCGTTAAAAGGTCACGGAGTAATCGCAATAGTTTTTCTTGCAACATTAACTGCTACTGAACGACGATGCGTTTGAAGTCGCCTTCAGCGCACTTCATCGATAAGTATTATATTTTGTTAAAGTTTTTAATGTTGCAAGAAAAACCATTGCGATTACTTTGTGACCTTTTAACTCAAAATTTCACGTAGAATCCGAATTTCAACAAGTGAAATGTTAATCTTTCTTTTTTAATGAGTTATTCTTGCATGATACGGAGAGCATACGATGTGGATACTATAAGGATACGCTGTAGCGTATCCGTTCCGTTCGTTCGGTCCGCCAGGGTAATCGAGGGGTTAACAACTCGTCAAGTCAGGTGTACACCTTCGCTGAAGTCACTGGCGTGAAGTAACTTGTATTCACCTGCAGTGGCCTATCGAGGGATAACGAGAGATAACGGCGCCCATGGCAAAGAGAATATCCCCCCCCCCTATTTATGTAAAAAACTAATCTATGTTAGTTTACGTTCTTGTTTGCTCCCCCCGCCCCTAAAACGGCGCCCATGGCACGAGCCCTACCTGCCATACCCTACATACGCCACTGTTCACATGAAGTCACTGAAATCACTTGAAATCAGTGTACACTCCATCGGTCGAGTTGTGAACCCCTGGGTTGTAATATTTTTGGACTTATTATTGTTTTCAGTAAACATTTTTTTTTTTTTTGGCCATACATTTATTTTTTTGTAACACTGAGCTGCGTCTCAGGTGTTTACGAAAAACGTCGAGGTCATTCTTCAAGTAAATTTTAACGAGGAATCCAGTGGTGACCTTGAATTTGACCTTGCGCTTGACCTTCGAGGTCATTTTCAGGTCAATTTTTTTACTTTTAGCGTTATCCAGGAACAACGGCGTGGACGTAGTAAAATCTGTTCCCTTTGGAGTGCTTGATTTACGTGAGTCCCCTTGCCCTTTCACGGTCGGGGTGCTTGATTTACGTGAGTACCCTCACCTCTCACGATCGAGGTGTTAGATTCAAGTGAGTCCCCTCGCCTCTCACATTTGATTATTAGCATTAATCAGCACAACATCTTATTTTAAGTGCTCGAATTGTTCTCCATTCACCTCTTCACAGTAAGCTAATCGATGATAAAAAGCATCAATAGCATTTTTGATCATTTCAATGGGAATGAGAGCTGATTCATCTATGATCCTTTGCCGTAATTCATCTAAATTTTGGGGTTTTGTTTTGAACACCCGATCACCGTCCTGCTGAAACCATATGTCTTCAAAGTTGTCTCCGGCTAATTCTCTGATTGTAGGAACTATTAAATGTCGAAGCATAGGTTCATAGTTTTGAGTATTTAAGTTACCATCAAAAAGCACGTAAACTAACATAAACTGGTTTTGTACACAAATAGGGGGGGGGGGGGATTGTCTCTTTGGCATGGGCGTTGTTATCCCTTGTTATCTCTAGATACGCCACTGCATGTGAATTCAAGTTAATTCACGCCAGTGACTTCAGCGAAGGTGTACACCTGACTTCACGAGTTGTTAACCCCTCGATTACAACACAAAATCAATCAATTTTAACACAAATAGTTGATTTTTAAACCAGAAAGATTAATTTTTTACCCCCCTAAAAACGAATTTTCAACAAATTACATGAATGGTCAATTAAGGTTATGGAAGCCCCCTAAGGAGGCATTAACTTCGAAAAAAGCTAAGAAGTTAAAGTTTCTATGGATTTATAGAGGCAAGATCTTCTGCCGTAAGAAAGAAGGCTTGCAGAGAATTTTACTTCCTCATCTTCACGATCTTGGTGGATTTCGCTAGCAATCACTCTATGGGCGTAGGATCATGTTTAGGAACATTATCATCATGCTAAGTAAATATCCTGTTTTAAAGAATTTTATTTCAGTTTCTTATTACTCTTTTTTGGGTTCTACCTTTCTCTATTTATTTCTACTTATACGTAATCTGTTTGGCATATTTCGGTTAGTGGTAAATCCATTTCTTACATTGAGGTATTTACTACAATTTATTATTAGGTCATGCGGAAAGAAATTTTTCACTCATTACAATGCTGTATGGAGTAGAAGTGTGGGGTGGAAGGAAAGTGAGGAGGTAAATAGGACACAGGAGAGGTATGTACAGTGGACACTGGGGTTGGCAAGTAATACGCCTTACTATAATGTCAGGAGGGAAACGGAGAGAACGAGTTTAGGGATTCTGAAGGGGCGTCGGGCGTGTAAATATGAGGAGAAATTTTTGGAAGAGGGGGAAGTAAGCTAGTCAGGGAGTGTTGGCGAAAGAAGCAGAACAGAAGAGGGGGTGGGAAGATGGAGGTTGAAAGGGAAAGGTATTTTAGAACGAATGGACTGCAGATGGATGAAGTGAGAAGGATGCATGAGGAACGAAGGAAGGTATATGAGATGGTTAAAAAAGTCTGCATGGAGAAATAGAAGGCAGCAGGGGAGGAGAGAATAAGAGAGTAAAGATTTAACGGGAACTATGGGTGGATTATGCCAAGGGAGCGAGCGCAATATTTGTGTAAGAAAGGAGAGAAACGAAGTCAGGAGCTTATAGCGAGGATGAGATGTGGGTGCATGGAGGGTTTTAATAGGTTCTGGCCTTCTAGGGAGAAAAGGATGTGTGAACTGTGCGGGAAGGGGGATGCAAGAGTGGAGCACTGGTTGGAGGAGTGCGTGGAGGTGGAAAGGAGTGGGATAAGCATGGACGTATTGATGCATGAAATGGGGGACGAACGGGCACTAGCACGGGTGAAGGGGGTATTGGGTAAGATGGAGAAGAAAAGAAGGAAGGAAGAAGAGGAGTAGAGAAGGAAATATTGTAAATAGAAGAGAAAGTAGATATAAGTAAACTGTAAATATTGTAAATATTGCAAATAGTTGATAAGTATCAGGTCTTAGCCGCGGAGGCAGAGTTTGGCAATGCGAGACAAAGCGAGAATGTAGGGACATGCGTGCGAGGCGAGGCGAAGCAAGGAAGGCAAGGCGATAAGAGCGAGCGGCATTAGAGATAAGGTGTGGACGGATGTTAATTTTAGGGGTTAGTTTGTAAGAAAATTCTGTAAAAAATGGAAGTGTAAGCAAGTCAATTTTTAAGGCCAGCAGGCCGAAAAATAAACGTTTCTCTATCTATCTATCTATCTATCTATCTATCTATCTATCAATCTATCTACTACATGTACCAAAGATCTTCGATTCATATATGTCCTTTTTCTAGGAGTATGGCTTGTTTTGGTTATCAATTTTTGCTGCAACTCTATAATGTACTACGAGCTTCATCTTCGGGAAAATAATAACATATATATCGGGATTTGAACTGTTTAATCATCTCATGGAAAAGTTAAGCTTTTGCCACGTTAATGCTCAGTCTCTCTCGGCACATTTCCTTGAGTTCAAACACTATTTTGGTATGTGTTCATACTATATCATTGCAGTGTCCAAAACTTGGCTCGAGTCTGACATCCCTTCGATTGCAATGTTTTTTAAGGTTTACACGCTCTTTCGTAGGGACAGTGACGAGAGAACGGGGGAATAAAATTCATAGGGGTTCAGTAGTTGGAGTGGGTCCACAGGCTAATTATCTTGTCGCCGACTTTCTCTTTGTTCAGGTTTATTTCGGGGGGAATTGTTCGCTAACTGGGGTTATCTAAAAACCTCCTAACGCCAACTATAGTAAAGAACATGAATCCGAAAAATATATGATTACTCCAAATTGTAATGGTATAATACTTACTGGAGATTTGAACAGTAATTTAAATTCGAATACTAACCTAACTAAACATTTGAAATCTGTCATTTACTCCGCGGGACTCTCTATAGTGCCACATGATTCCACTCATCACTCTAATTTTACTAGTACACGCATAGACTTAATTATTGTAGATGACCTTGACAAAGTACTATCCAATTCACAGTATGCAATTCTGTTCTTATCTATCCATGATCTTATCAACATTAAGTACCAAATGTCCAGTTATCTCTCACCAAAACCTACTCCTATACTAACTCCAAATCTTACACTAATCAATGAACAAGAGTTTTAGGATCATTTATTGTCATATGCTTGGGCGAATTTATCCCCATGGATTACTGCAGAAATAAGATAATTGATGAGAAAAACGGACACGAAACGTAGATTAACAAGAAGAACCAGGAATAGTTCCTGGCGGGCCGGCTGAACGCTAGCGTTATGCTACAGCGTAACCATAAAGTAACCCTAAAGTAATCTTAACCCTTAAAGTTATCCCTGGGGTCTTTTATACTCAGCCTTTTTTCAATCAAAGAGTCATTTTTTCCATTTTTATTAGTTTCTAATTTTTTGTCATATGTTAAAATTAAAAATATATATTAACTAGTGTTTTCTTATAAAGGATATAAAAAAGTATATCCAACAAAGTTTTCGTGCAAAAATATTAAAAATCCTTGTTACAATAAAGAACTTTCTGCTGGGGTCTTCTGTGTCATAGTATTATGTCATAGGTCTTATGTCATAAATTAAATTACAATAAAACACCTGGTTACTTAATCCTTTCGTCTTCTTCTGCGTTTATTTTCAAGGATTTTACAATTTCAGATTTCATAAAAGTTCACGGAATTTTATAATATTTTAATGCTTATCAGGGAATTCGTTCACAAGAATTCCGGAATTTCACAGTGTTTCGAAGATTTTCAAATATATAAAGGTATTTCCAAAATCTAAAAGAATTTTCAAAATTTTGGGGTGTTTATCTTGGGGTTTCATTTATTTTCTTACAGATATCTCATTATCAGTAAGTGTTGTTCAATTAATTGTAAAATAATATTTTAATTATTATTTTATTCAAAATTTTTTATTTTAAAGCACATATTACTTCGAATATAAAATCGTACAAGTCTTTGGAAAAATCCACGTCTATGACGATATTATAATATTCATAGTATGTACTTATAACTATAATATTTTTTCTTCGTTCTACCAGCGAGTATTAAGCTTGCTTTTAATTAACAGCAAAATATTTTTCACAACATGAAATGCGTACATGCAGTCAACTTACTTATGCTGAAAATTAGTTATAAAATTAAGTGCGGCTATGAAGAAGTTCTAACCCCCACTATGCCTCGCATGGCGTTTGCGGATTTTTCTTGTTGTGTCGAGGGCCGACGCTCGATAACTTTACAGCGAAACACTCCGCAAGCGACTTTGCGTATTTCTTAGCTGGGATTTGATTCCAGAAAAATCCGCAAGTACATTTTTTAATAGAAATTGTTTAAATAATCCATTTTTTATTGCAAAATCAGAAAGAACAAATGCGTTTTACCAAAAAGGGATCCTTGCAATAATGAAAATGTGTTCGGAGAGCACCTACATAACTTCTTAGTTTGGACGGCAGTATAAAGCGGAAAAGAAACAATCTAAATTATTGCAATAATAATTATACGTTAAAATTTACGTTAGACGGTAATGCCATAATTGCAATAAGTCTATTTTTCAGCGTTAGAAATTAAAAAAACATAGTGGCTGTCATTGAAGGTCTGCTAGAGGCGACTTCAGGCGCATCTCCTCAGATCTACTCAGATGCGCTTGAAGTCGCCTTTAGCAGATTTCAAGGACAGACACTATGTTTTAATTTCTAACGCTAAAAAATAAACTTATTGCAATTACGGCATTACCTTCTAACGTAAATTTTAACGTACAATTATAATTTCAACAATTTAGATATTTATTTTGTTTCTTTTATTCATTATAATTCGCGATTACTTTAAGATTACTTTAGGGTTACTTTATGGTTACGCTGTAGCGTAACGCTTGCGTTCAGCCGGTCCGCCAGAGGTAGTATACAAGGGGATTTTCGCAAACTCTGGAATCTTGTTCAAACGAAAATTAGGGACTCTCACAACCAATTTAACTTTAACGCAATCAGAAATGGATACCGAAAATAAAACATTTTTCATCTTCTCAGGCGCTTGCGTTTAATTCCCCCCCCCCCCCCCCAAACGGGAATTTCCCGATCAAAACTTCTCTGCTAGTGATTTCCTTACTACAATTATGTTGAAACCCATTGCGACACTGTTTCCAAACTACCGCCTCTAATTCACCTTTGCAAACATTCGATGATAATCATTTATTTTTTTCTGACATTACAGTACAAGTCCGATAAGTTGCCGTCCGGTAAGTTTCCATTCCCCTTATGACTGCGCAAGCGGGCGCCGGTTGTTTGTTTATTGTGTTTCTCGTGGTTCGCGGTTTTCTACCGGCCTGAACTTGTAGGTTAAGTTAGTTAGTTACGGATTTGTATCTATCAACACCAAAAAATGCAAGAAAATAAAAAACGTGAACAAAAATCGAAGATTTCCACGAAAAGCAAATGTGTTAATTTATCTGCCTGTGACAAACTGGCCATACTAACCCTGGCGGACCGAACGAACGGAGCGGATACGCTACAGCGTATCCTCACAGTATCCACATCGTATCCTCTCCGTATTATGCAAGAAAAACTCATTAACAAAAGAAGATGAACATTTCGCTTGTTGAAATTCGGATTCTACGTGAAATTTTTCGTTAAAAGGTCACGGAGTAATCGCAATAGTTTTTCTTGCAACATTAAAAACTTTAAAAAAATATAATACTTATCGATAACGTGGGCTGAAGGCGACTTCAAACGCATCGTCGACGGATAACGCCTATTAACTGCTACTGAACGACGATGCGTTTGAAGTCGCCTTCAGCGCACGTCATCGATAAGTATTATATTTCTTAAAAGTTTTTAATGTTGCAAGAAAAACTATTGCGATTACTCTGTGACCTTTTAACGAAAAATTTCACGTAGAATCCGAATTTCAACAAGTGAAATGTTAATCTTTCTTTTTTAATGAGTTTTTCTTGCATGATACGGAGAGGACACGATGTGGATACTATAAGGATACGCTGTAGCGTATCCGTTCCGTTCGTTCGGTCCGCCAGGGAAATATATTAAAAGAAGGAGAATCTTTAACAAAACTGGCTGCTGAGTGTAACGTGACGAAGAAAACAATTAAAGTTTGTTCGGAAAATCGAGACTCTTTAGAGAGATTAAAAAATGATGGTGGAAAATTGCAAACCAAGCGTCACCGAAAATTACATTTTGAGTGTTTAGAAAATGCTGTATACGTTTGGTTTCATGAAATGAGATTGCGAGGATTGCCATGAAGTGGCCTGATTATAAAAGGTACGTAAACAATCCTGTACATAAATAATCTACAAGTATGTTTTTAAGTTTTTAATCGGAATCAGATAATATACCTAAATAGTTTTGCTTGCACTTACATCGTATCAAAAAGTCTCCAGCTTGCATACACAACCTCAAACTGTATACAAAGTTGTTTTAGTAAAAATAGTTTGTAATAACACAGGTTTGCTTTTTAAACATTGTTATCAGTATGAATAAAAATATCCTATACTAGTACTAGAATTACTTTATTAATTGGTAAATTTGTTCTATTTTATTCTTCATAAAATTTGATGTTTTTAAACGTTTGATAATCGCAGAAGCTTCATATATATTTAAGAAAAAAAGATTACTTTTTTAATTAAAAAGTTTTTGTAACTTGTAAAAAATCGTGACATAATTTTTAAATAATTGTGTTTTCTCTACAACTATGTAATATATTTCTGTTTAAATTAAGTTTTCTTTTGCATATATACATATAAGGAAGAAAGAACTGGTAAAAGTTTCTCTAAAAATATCTGTGTTCAATTTTTAAATTTAAGTTTCGCAATAGCAGAACATTTTTAAAGATTATTTTTAGAAAAATTTTTATAAGGAAATAACTACATTTGTCAGCTAATTCAATTTGGAAAAATGGAATATTGTGAAGTCGTTGGGAATCTTCACTTAAAATATGAGCTGTCAGTAAAATAAGCAATTTATCTTGCTTTGAATTCTGAGTATGAACACCAATCAATTTTCTGTAAAAATATGTAATTAATTATAATAATAATACTATATATATATATATATATATATATATATATATATGTTGTAGGCGTTCAGAAGAATTTAGGACGATATATATGCCTGGCGTCAAAGTGCCTGCTTTATTTAGGCATTCAGAAAAATTCTTGGCCATTATTCTGAAGGCCTCACACGTTTTAGGCAATTAAAAGGCAATTAAAAGAAAACTGTAAAGAATTAAATAATCGCCTATCTAAAAAAGTGGTGTAACGAAATATATCGAAAATCTCGCTATCATTGTTGCTGAAAACCTGATTGGCTTTTTATTACTTTAAGTTGTTTTAAATACCTTAAATTTGAAGCTTTGAGAATTAAATCTACAAATAATCCCTTTTAATAAGAAGAATCATAGGAAACTGTAGGTGAATTGAGAAACTTTTGTGCTTTTTCATACACTTTCACAGTGAAATTAAAACTTTCAGTTTATCTAATAAATTCTTTAAATGTTGTACATGTTTTATGTAAGTGCTTTTCGATGTAAATTAGTATTTTCAAAAGAGAATTTAAATATAAAATCCTAAAGACATAAGGACTTAAAGTTCCTAAAAATTGTAGGTTGTGTTAGTTTTTTCACCAAAAAGTCGTATTTTTAAACAAAAGTCATCATCAATTAACTACACTGATAAAAAAGATTCCTGAAACAAGAAATTTTCTGTTTTATTAGCGTTTTTAGCGAAAATTGAACAAGAATTAGAATCTTTGAACAATTTTGGTTTATGTAAGTGTTTTTCATCAGAAATTTGTATTTTTAATTTTAATGAAAATTAGATTTCAAAGAAGATTCATAATTTTTTAACAATTTTAAGTTACATTGGCGTTGTTAATCAGAATGAAAAAAAAATTTTTTTGTTTTTATTAAGTTTATACGTAATTCTTTCTTTTTGAAATTTTTGTTTGTATGAGAATTGCATAAAAATGATCTACTTTAAATTAAAGGGCAATTGTTGATTTTTTTGTAAATTTTAATTGTTTACTAAATGGCTAAATTAATCATTTAAAATGCATCATCTGAACTCTGAACACACCTTTTTCTTGAAATTTTATCAATTTTACGATTTCAAATTGTTACTTGTGCAATTAAAATTGTAAATACGGCTATTTTACTTTGTAATATTCACTGAAGTCCACCAAAAAATCCGTTCGGAGTTCAAATATTGTAAATGGTAATACTATCCATCCATTTTTGCCGTGACCGAATTGAAAAATAAAAGTATATTTCATTAATTAGGTGAACATGACAGTAAAAATAAAATGTTAAATAGCCATTTAATGTATTTTAATACTCTATGGTTGGTTTTTTGTAAACGCCTAAAACGTGTCAGGCCTTTAGAAGAATATTTGAGTATTCTTCTGAACGCCTAAACAAACCAGGCACTTAGATGCCAGGTATAGGTTTCGTGCCAAATTCTTCTGAACGCCGGCAGTCGCATGAATGCCTAAAACCTCCAAATGATTACGACATTTGTTTAAGTTTTATTTCGTTATGTATGTACATGATTAACAGCAAAGGCTCTGAAATTATACGATGATATGAACATTAATGAAAAATTCCCTGCTAGTGATGGTTGGCTTAGGAACTGGAAGATTCGCCATGGTATTCGTCAAATAAAATTCACAGGTGAAAAGATGTCTGCAGATTCAGCAGCAGCCGAAAATTTTAAGCTCAAATTTCCGCAAATAATGAGAAAAAAATGTCTCACTCTTAAGCAGATTTTCAATTTCCATGAATTTGAAATCTTTTTCAAGATGCTTCCTGCAATAGCACTAGCAGAATCTGAAGATCGAAAAGCTCCTGGTTTCAAAGGCAGTAAAGACCGGTATACAGTAGGTGTGTGCAGTAACGTAGATGGCTCATGTAGACTGTCGTTGATATTAATTGGCAAGTCTAAGAACACCCGAGCTCTAAAAAATCTCTCTAAGGACAACCTTCCAGTTTCTTACGCGAATCAAAAAAGTGCATGGATGAGTTCTGAAATTTTTAAGTCGTGGTTTGAGGATGAATTCGTACCAGTTGTAACAGCCTTCTTAGATGAACAAAATCTATCACGCAGAGCTTTGCTCCTTCTCGATAATGCGCCGTGTCATCCTAGCAGCGAGAATTTGAAAGTAGGTGAAATTCAAGTTTATTTTTGCCCTGCAAATACAACTAGTTTGATTCAACCTATGGATGAAGGCATTATAGCCACTATAAAAAGGCTTTACAGATTCAAGTTGTTGTCAGCTGCTTTGGATAGCCAAGAAAAGGGAATTAACGTAATTATTTTCCTCAAATCAGTAAATATCAAGAACGTCATCGACTGGATTAGCGACGCATGGAATGAAGTAAGGAGTAATACTATCTTTAAATGTTGGAATTTGCTGGCTTCTGCGTTAATCTCTGAGAAGCAAGAGGCGGCACCTCCCAAACAAAAAGTGCTTTGCGACAAAGACGCATTGGTCGTTTTAAATAAAATAAAGGACTACGAAAATGTTTCAGAGGGCACTGTAAAACAATGGATCGATAAAGATGACAAAATATTCAGCGAAATGCCAACAAACGCCAAAATAATTGACATGGTTTACAAATCGAAAGAAGAAGACGTTGGTAAAAATTATTTTCCTTTACGTTTTAATTATCATTACCAAAATACTCTTCTTCACACAAATTTTAAAGTGATAAAGTTTGGAAAAAAGAATGAAAGGACCCCGCACTAAAAAATTAGTCACACTCGGTCCAAGTCCTTTATGGGAAATTTCTTATATTTTCATGAAGAACTTTTATAAAAGAAATTTGTAAAAAATCCACTGAAATCTTTTTTAATTTTAATGGTGCAAGATTCGTTGTTAATATACTATTAGGGTGACTTTTTACGGAACATGGATTTTGAACTAATCGTGTAATTAATATTTTACGAATCCTGTGTGATATGTGAATGATTTATTCAAAATTGTGGTCTGCGGAAAGGTACACTTTACTACTGTAGGCTTTCTTTTTTTCCCTTTTTATTAATTAAAACTGCTTGCAGATGAAAAGTCTAACACTGCCAACCAAGAAAATGTGCCACCCATCATCAAACAGGAAGACGCAATTTCTGCGGCGACCACATTAATATCATATTTTCAACAAAATGGAGGAATTCGAATACCACAATTGGTTGCTTCCCAAAGAGCCAAAGATATATTAGAAAATCTTTAATTTCAGGAGACGTAATTTAGGAATCCGAACGTGGTTCACGGATAAATAAGAATTTAACATAAGTACAAGGAGTTCATCTGTGATTTAAATTATGTACAAGATATAAAAAATATGTAATGTGCGATTACATATTTTAAAGTTACAAATCTTAACCAAAACCTACGAATTTTTCAATTTCATTTTCTATTCTTTAAGTTGTAAGCGTTATTCATGTTACGATACAAAATCTGGATTAATTGTCGACAACTTTCGCAATTAGAATCATTGCCTGTTATCCGCGATCAATAATACACACATTTCGACGAAAACCATACGCTTTCAATACGCTATATTTTTGCGTTGTCGCGATTTTGAAGTCCAGAGTTTGTTATTTTCGACTTGCCCTGATATAGATCTTCGCGGATAGAATATCATAACAGCATTACGTCTATTTATGTACAATTACAGGTGCATTGCTTCGCGCAAATTTTTCTAAATGGAGTTCTTAATTATCACTCGTTTTATCACTGTTTCAGTTTTTGTAATAAAGCTCTAAGTGCGAAATTAACAACTTCTCTAAATACGTTATTCTGTTTGACAATTATTATATTTGAGCCATCAAATGCATAAAGGAAATATAGAAACTTTTGCCTGAGAGTGGGGAGGCCTCTGGTCACTTAGAATTCACTGACGTTCAGGGGCCTCCACTCTAAGGCGAATGATTCCATATCCGCTCATTGCACCTGGGCACCCAAATGTTGACGGCTTTTACATTTACGATCGACTATTATTACTTATTGTCCGCGCCTAAATGAGATATCAATAATATTTGGGAAAATAAAAGAAAGGAACTAAATTGTAAGGAACGTTTATGTATTGATAAATTTTTACTAATACAAAACCAATTTTCCAAAAGTTATTTTTTTTCTAATTGTAAACATTTATTAGTACATAAACTTTCCTTACTAGCGGCACAAAAATTATAGGCATCTGCCTTTGAACCTTAACAACTGAGCAAAAAAATGCTAAAGTAATAAGTAAATAGTCATTTGAAAGCTGGAAGTGTTCCACGTAAATGAGCTTGAAGACGTTAATGTAAAAAAAATTTTTTGTTTTGCAGACTGAAAAATGTAAAAGAAAGTAAGGAATTTCGGACACGTTTAAAAAAAGTCAAGTTTAGAGCTTTATTTCTTATACAAGAGGCAATGGGAAAATTTTTTAAAAATTCATGAATATGAGGAAAACATTTGTGGATAAATTGCACTTGACAAATATGAGAAATAATAAAAATTGTTGCTTAAAATTACAAAAATGCACAATTATACTATCTGCAGTTCTAATGAAGATATAAAAGCGATAAAAAACCCCAAACTGTAACGGATAGGCTCTGTCATTATTTACAATCTCCCGGTAGGTTGTGATTGTCAAAGAAAGGCACCAGCGGTCAGCAGCAAAAAAAGGCTCCCCCGCTGCTTTCTGACACTTGCTTTCCGACAAAAAAAATGTCTAAGTATATCGGGATTTCCACCAAAAATAAGACAATCACATCCTTCCGGGAGATTGTAAATAATTACAGAGTCTATCCGTTACAGTTTGGAGTTTGAATCGCTTTAATATCTTCATTAGAATTGCAGATAGTATAGCTGTACATTCTTGTAATTTTGAGCAAAATTTTTTATTATTTCTCATATTTGTCAACTGCAATTTGTTCATAAATTTTTTCCTCATATTCATGAATTTTTTCAAATTTTTCCATGATCTTTTGTATAAGAAATAATGCTCAAAACTTGACTCTTCTTAAATGTGCCCGATATTCCTTACTTTTTTTCTAGATTTTTCAGTCTGCAAAGCACAAAAGATTTTTCACATTATAACGTCTTCAAGCTCATTTACGTGGAACACTTCCAGCTTTCAAATGACTATTTACTTATTACTCTAGCATTTTTTTTGTTGAGTTGTTAAGCTACAAAGGCAGATGCCTATAATTTTTGCGCTGATAGTAGTCCCTTATTTTCTTTACTTTCCCAAACCTATCAGTCGGTAAGGTAGGGATAAGATAAGTGTCACATGACCTTAATAAACATACTTTCCCTAAAAAGATAAACTTATGAAAATCTAATTAAAAGTACTAGCTACTCGCAGTCACGGAGTACTTTTCGTGCATCGTGGAGCGATCGAAGAGGTAGTCGATATATGGGAATAATGTTACAATTTTGATACCTTTGAATATACTTTAATTGCATAAGATGCTAATTTTAATTTCAGCTACTTAGCTCCGGAACAGTCAACCACTTTCTAGTTGCAAGAACCGTTGATAAAACTTTAATGAGTCGATATTTTGTATTTGCCAAATTTGGGTGACAGTGATTTTATCGTCATAATAACTGAAAAATAGTACTGATTTTGCACTGCACTTGTGTACTCAACTTCTCCTATCCGCAGAAATACACAAATTTGATGTATTTCGTTCGTATTTATAGAGCAAAAATCATTCCCCCGGGTTGTTACTTTTTGAAGAACTGCACCGGGGTTGGGATGAGCATTAACAATTGAGAGACGTTTGGCAATCGTGTCCTCTTGCCTAGATGATTCGCTCACTAGAAACTGTTGAATCTGAATATGAGTACCATTCGTAAGTTTAGCAAAACTTTTATTTGATCGATCATCATTAGTCGTTTCTTTGGAGTAGATACAATTATCTTTGATCATACTTGTATAAGAAACTGTATCTTCGGGCAATTGGATTTGATCAATCCATCTTCTTTTTGCGGCTTTAGCAGCACCGAAATATCTCACATAATTAACTTTCAAGGTTTTTTGTGTACTTCATCCCTTTAGATTAAAGCAGTATGCTCTCACCGTTTCCGAGGCGTCAGGAAGAATATGCTTGTTTAAAATAATTGCACAATGAAGCATAGACGAATGTCGAAAAATCTGATTGGGAATCCCTTTGG
Organism: Andricus curvator; assembly: GCA_932195095.1. Taxonomy (NCBI): domain Eukaryota; kingdom Metazoa; phylum Arthropoda; class Insecta; order Hymenoptera; family Cynipidae; genus Andricus; species Andricus curvator. The sequence goes on from CAKNYM010053231.1 coordinate 492,248, forward strand.
CAGACCTAATCATTCTGAGTAATGTACTGTGAGCTGTTTCAAAAGGATAAGCTTGAAATAAAGTCCTGAGTTGTTGAGATCCGTTGATAAATAATCTTGTTATTGTGCCCGCAGTGTCAAAAAATACCGTTTCGAGAAAATCGCCTTTAAAGTTTTTATGAGGAGAAGCAGTTCTCTTTCAAACTTACCAATTGTGCAGGTTATTCTGCACCTACATATAGAGGAAATACTTTTCCACAAAATAAAAAAAAACATGTACAGTCGAACCTCCATAATTCGAACAGCAAGGGACCGGCTGAAAAGTTCGAATTATGAAGGTGTTCGAATTATCTGCATCTGGTTTTCTGTATAGGAACGTCAAGGGACCGGAGAAAATGTTCGAATTATGTAGGAATTCGAATTATGGGTGTTCGAATTATGGAGTTTCGACTGTATAGCACTGATACAACAGATATCATCTTATCTAAAGGCCAAGCGAGCCAGAGCAAGCCGCATTATCCCGAGCGCGCTCACCTGCCTCGTGTACGCTCGGTGCGCCAGAGGCCCTAGTTGAGGAAGTATATCGAATTTTGATCTCATACTTTAGAAAAATATATTCGGATACAGTACCCTCCCACTTATCGCACTACCAGATATCGCCACTTCCCCTACTTGTTTTACTCCCGCTGCCGACACATGTAAGCGCACGCATTAAACAAAATGTTCGCGTGTAAACACAATTTTTTTTTAATAAATTCGCATTCAGTATAACCTACTTCAGAGTTTAATACCTAATTCTTCCTTTAATTTTAAGTACGTGATTCATAAATGGCTAGCCATTCTAGACCGAATAAAAAAAACTTAAATGTCTATCCAGAGTTCTTAAACATTAAACTATTTTTCAAAGAACACTTGTAAGAAAACACTACGTTTTTGAGGATTCATAGGTAAAATTAGTATAATAACCTCTCAATATTCTCTCTTACTTGTTTAATTAAGTGTCAAATTTTGACATTAACTTTTTTAAATAGATTCGATTTTCTCAACCAATCAGATATGAGGATGAAGCGCAAGATGAGAACGATTTTTGATGTAGTGGGGGAAGTCACTTAACGCGAATCCCAGTCCCAGCCTTTCGCGATAAGTGAGAGGGTACTGTATGCCTACTATTGATTGAGATTATTGATTAAGTAATTTTACCCAATGTAGTAGTTGGTGAACATTGTAGGTCATAGCATATTTTGTGTAATACTCTTCAGAGTAAAGCATAAACTTCTTCACGAAATATTCCATGTGTTCTAATTCACCTTCATTAATAGTAGGTTTTAGGGATATATGCGCGGCTTCAACAAATAATGCCCAATGCTCTACTAGTTTCTTTTCTAGAAATATTTCCAGAATTGGTAAACTCATACATCGCAGAATTTGTTCTTTAGTTCGCTGATTAGGGGGAGGAATTGCAATAGGATAGTTCACGCAAACGCTGGTGTTTTTGGCATTGGGTATCAATTCACCTCGGTCTAGAAACCAACTACAGCCGTAAAAGCCGTTATATTGGGTCATACTTTGCGTAGGTGCTCGCGCAATAGAATCCACGCAACAAACAAATTGCATAGGGTTTAACAAGTCGCATTTCTCCTCGTATGTTGCATGAAATTCCGGAGCTTGCCATAGAATTGATGTCTTTGACGAACGCTTAAAGAAAAACATTCATGTCCGGTTTGCCTTACCCAAACCACAAGGCACAAACTATAATGTTCCCTGTTCTAGCCTCCATGGGTAATTCATTGAGCATTACATAAAATGGATACACTGAGTCCGTCGAACCTTCAAATTTGACTGCTCCGTCGCAATTAAACGTGAAAGTTAGATAATTTTTTCTACTTTCAGGATCTAAGCTGTTCAAAAAAACTCTATACGCCTTCCCATTATATATATATCTGTATAAACACCAGGTTGATGATTTATTTCACGTGTTACATGATGATAGTACTCATCGTTCTACTCTTATAATGTTTGTACTTTAATTTTTATATTAAATGTCGAGTAGAATGTCTTGAACGCTCTATGACGAAGTGAAATTACTTTTTTGCAAATTGGGCATTCTTTTTGCCGATCTACACGTACGAAAATACCTGTGTAGTGTGTACCCTCCGCATTATGGACAAATTACGTGTTTATATACAAAATCCTAAGAAAGGAAAAACTAATCTATTAAAAAGCGTGAATTTGGCAGCACTGGCTTCCAAACGTACCATTCACTAATTTAAATAAATCTGTCACCGCAGTGTGTGTAAGCTCGTGCACAATGGCGTACTTTATTAACATTAAAAGAAGTTCACCACGATTGACAACTGTCGGTGCATCAACAACCTCCAAAATATCGTCTGCTTGTAACACTCTCATTAATCTGTTGTGGGGAAGGACAATCTCCATAGCATCGTCGAGATAATTTTCTAACAGTCGATTATCTTCTCCCAGCCCTACGGGAAATTCGTATTCTTGATTGATTTCTTCATCATCACCATTATCGTTATCTTCACCACCGTCATCTTCATCGTCCCCATAGTCTGCAAACTTGAAATTTTTTAAACTTTTTTTTTTGAGTGCCGGTAACCAATCTGCATGTCTATCTATTCTAATTTAATTATACATTTTTAGGATCCCAATACACTACTTTTTCGCGTTGTAGCAATTTCAAATCCCAAAATTTATTATTTTCGACCCACCCTAATATGTATATATTTTTATTTATTCTTGTTGACTTGTAATGGAGAAATTGATATTGATATCTGCAGTTAGATTAACGAAAAGCACGCTGTGACTGCGAATGAGCTTCCTCAGATTTTCGCAAGTTTGCAATTGCGGAAGTTGTGGACAATTAATTGGCATATATTGATCAGTATTATTATTTTCAATCATTTCAAGTTATCGGTATTACATAATTTAGGCACTGCCTAATATTACGAAAAATTCCGTAATAACAGACAGTGACCACCCTCTTTTAGTGCAGCACCATGAGCATGTGTGTGAAACCCTTGTTACCAGATTTAACACCTGTCATTTTAAATTTACTTTCGGTAAACGAATGCTTGACTTGAGAACCTTCCCCAAACTCAAGTGACTCCAAAGCGTTCACTCCTGAAATTAAAAAGGTCCTTAAAGTCTCGAACGAAGGATTAGTAGGAAGTGATCCCTTTTTTTCTTCCCAAGCCTTGCGGGAGGAGCGGTCTAAACGGATCACTGTCATGTAAACCAGAATATCATCCCAGTATTTTGTTGCTCTGTTCATGGAGATAAGTCCACCGATCACTTCACAAGTGTCATTTAAGAGAGTACGAAGTCCCGAAACATGCTCCTTAGTGACAGGTTCTATCCCGAAAAGTTTCCCTAAATACGCGTTGGTGAGGGCCCGTTCACTATCGTAGTGATCCATAAGTGTCGTCCATGCTCGCTCAAGGTTATCACCAGTGACACTTATATTGACTAACAGCTGAGCTGGCTCATCTGCCAAACTTGCCTTCAAGTAATGCAGTTTCTGGACTGACGGCAGAGTAGCTTCATCCTTTACCATCGAAAAAAAACATATCCTGGAAGGTAGGCTATGCAGTGAAATCACTGGAAACCTTGGATAATTCCAGTTGTGGAAACATCTTTTTCACTTGTGTTAAAGGAGCATCATTGGTAGGGGGGGGGGTGTACCCTTGGAAGAAGAAGAAGCATCAAGTGCGTTCAACTCGTCCTGTATATACACCTTCGCAACAACATATTTTTCTTCTCCTTTAGTAAACAAATCTTGCGCAAAATATGGATCGATTGAATTGTCCTCACGCACAATGAGAAGCTGATCATGGTTTGCACCAAACTTGGACCACTTCTTTTCTAAGTTTTCCAAGTTTTCCTTGAGAACATTCTTGGAAAGGTTCGTTTTACCGGACTTTTTCAAATTGGAAACTGCATTGCAGATGAGTTCGTCAATCCCATACTGCTGAGCAATACAGTCCAAACGTTCATTTTGATACGGCACTACAGTTAGCAAACGTAAAAACAATAGAAAAATCGAATAAAATCGATACACTTTAAAAGTTGATCAAAAGATAAAATGTTAAAATTCGAATAAAATCGAAACACGTTAAAAAAATCAAAAAAGTCTAAGAAAAAACACAATCCTGTCGGTATGACAGCGAAACGCTACACAGTATAAATGCACAAAAAGAGTTACGATGTATAGTGCTGCAAAGGATCAGCTGTTCTAAAGTCTTTAAAAGTTAAAGACGAATCGAAATAAAAAACGGTACACTTTCACAGTTACATCAAAAGATAAAATTTGAATAAGGTCAAAAACACGTTAAAAAGTCAAAAAAAGTAAAAAAAGTCAAATAAAAAAACAACCCTGTCAGTATGACAGCGGAGCACTATGCAGTTTAAAAATGAAGGTGTCGAATGTTACGAAGCACAGCGCTGCAAGGTGTCAGCTGTTCAAAAGTCTTCAAACACTTACCAAACCGTGCGATTTCGCAACAAGACGCTCGAAATCCGCCACATTTACCCTTTCACAGAACCGCCTTTGCGATGCACCTTTAGAACACCTCACATTAGTCACTTTAATCCTGCAAAGAACACTGCAATCCACTAGCTGAAGCCTTCATCCGGCTTTCGAAGGACCAATAATGATGAGAAAAGCACTTAAAGAAAAACAATGCACATGCAGGATTTAAAGTTTGTTGGTAAAAAAAAGTCACTGAGTCAGGATTATTATTTGTTGAGCACCAAAAACATAATTTATTTTTAAAAAATGTCAAAGTTTTTGCCTTCTAGCAAAGGCTACATAAAGCTCACACAATTAATTTAAAGAAGACAAGTAAGGGGTACCGACCCGAACTTCGTAACGTTCGACACTGAACCTGACCACCTGAATTTGTCCGGTGAGGAGACAAGATAACAGGGTAGACAAAGCAAAGTTGATACCTATGCGAACGCAAGAAAGAGGAAATAACACTCACGCAGCACACAGTCATACAATACAAACACAATAGAGAAAACCGACATGAATTATCCGGAACACACTAACTATCAGGGAAGCGCCCTCTTACAATAATTTTAAAATTGAATTTTTAAGTATTTTTCAATAATCCAAATAATTTACTCAAAATTACCCATTGGTAACCGTCTTTATTATTATGTTGATCCCTTAGTACTAATGCAGTTTCGGATTTTATTTAACACATATCGTATAATTACAACACTACATACTAGTATGTACTTCAACCTATAACTTTTTAATTCTAACAGCCAATGTTATATTATATATAAACGTTTATTTTTTAGCCTGCTGGCCTTAAAAAATT
>CAKNYM010053231.1:512574-526174 GCA_932195095.1 Andricus curvator
TTTTAAAGACGAGCGTGATTTTAATACAAATTTTGTAGGTGGTCCCAAAATTTTGACCGGTAGTGCATTTTGATATTATACTCGAATTTAGCGACCCCAGAAACCCCCCTCTACCAAGTATTATACAAATAGGACCAAGATTGTGATAATATGAGTTCCATATTGTATCCGCTACTTTTAAATTGTAATTTTAGATGTTCAATTCTGTAGCGTCACCGTACGTATTATAACCATAAGTTGGGAAGGTAAATAAGTACATTACATACAACAATAAGTATGTACAACAAAAAGATATTTACTACAAAATACAAATTAAAGTGTTGCATTCGAAAACATTGTGTATGGTGAAATTTTTTTTCCAGAACGGCTTACGTCCGACTCTAACTGGTCTATTGGAAAGGTCAAGATCAGCACACTGGTTTTCAACATTATCCTGGAACTCGCCGAGTAAAACATTATCATCTGCCTTGTTACTAACGCCGTTCACAGTATCATCGTTCATACCACTGATTAGATCCACAAAATCACCCTCTCCCTTTCCAATATCACATCTTGGGATGAAGGGGGCCTCACAATCTTGAAAAGTTTCATTCTGTTTAAATGGGGCAAGAATCAAATGCCACCCATTTCGCCGAACCTTCCTTTTATCAGTTTGGATCCAATATGAATTTGGGTGCTGATCGATTTCAAAAACTTTGCCGTAAACCCGAAGATCAGATATCCAAACCCGATCGCTTAGTTTTAGCGGAGAAAGATTTTTTGATCCATGTCCCTTATTATAATTATCAATAACACATTGTTGTTTTCTTTTCTCGTCCTGCGCAACATCCTCGTGATTGGCATTTATTTACACCGAAATGACCGTGGTGATGTTTTCCGATTACTTCTAACTGTAAAAAAGGTGGAATTGCTCGCCTACAATTGTGCAATACAAATCCTTCTGCAAAGGAGATATGGGGCTATTCAAGTATTACATAAGCATTTTGGGGGGAGAGGAAGGGGGTCTAAATAGATGCTTATTGTTGTATGTTCGTAATGCAAAAATATGTTTACAATGGGGGGGGGGGGAGGTCAAGAATAGGGAAAATTATGCTTATGTAATACTTGAACGGCCCCTACTGTTGGTCGTTTCTTTCTCAAGCACACTGGGATTTCTTGACAGAGAATCTGCTAAAACCAATTGTTTTCATTGTACAAGTTCAACGTTATAATTAAATCTCATAAGCCGGATCCTTCTGCGCTGAAGTTGCGGAGTATGCTCATCTACAGGCTTGGTTTGAAGAATTTGGACAAGAGGTTCATGATCTGTTTCTAGAGTTACATTTAAACCTGTGATCAACTGCTTAAATTTATCAATAGCAAATGCAAAGTTTAAGGCCTCTTTTTCGATTTGTCTGTGCCTCTGTTCGTTCAGCGAAAGAGTTCTAGATACATAGGCTATCACACGTCTTTCGTGTTCTGTTTCCTGTATGAGAACGCCCCCGACTCCGAAACTAGAAGCGTCTGCTTGAAAAATTGTGTTCTTGCTTGGATCAAATATAGCCAAAGTGGCTGCTTCTTTCAAGCATTGCTTGACCTTACAAAAGGAACATCATCTCTGAATAAATAATCCGAGAACTATGACGGGTTAGGAATGTACTTAGATGCGAAATTTACTGTTCCCAGCAATAGCAATAACGACGTTTTATTCTTTGTCTCGGGGAAATCGATGATAGCAGCGACCCTATCTGGGCTGATGTAGATGCCATCCTCTGAGATTACATGACCTAAAAACTCAAATTTCTTTACACTGATAACACACTTTTTTTTATTCAAAGTAACTCCTTTGTTAGCTAATCACAAACCAAACTAAGAGTTGCATTATGCTAATCCATAGTTTTTGCAAAGATCAACACATCAACGACATGTAAAATCACATTTGGAATATCATGTAACAAATTGTAAAACTTTTTTGAGAAATAATCAGATGCGCATTTTGTGCCGAAAGGTAATCTATTAAACAAAAACCTCCCAAACGGGGTGATAAAAGTAGTTGCGGTCTACTTTCCTCAGCGAGTTTGATTTGATTGAAACCTGCGTTAGCATCAAGACAGGAAAAAAATGTAGCCTTTTTTATGCTAGCGAGTGATACTTCTACTTTCGGAACCGGGATTGTTGCTCTAAGAACGCTTTTGTTTAATTCAGTGTAGCCTCTGCAAATTCGAATACCAGATCCATTCGGTTTTGGGACAACGACGATTGGGCAACACCATTCAGTTGGGTGCTCTATCGGAACGATGACACCTTTTACAAAATTATCTAATTCTTCTTTGAGGAGTTCTAAATATCCAGGTCTTCTTTAAATTGGCCTAACCCCTGAAAGAGCTCTAAATAACTAGCTCTTCTTTAAATTGGTCTAACCCCTGAAAGAGCTAAGGTAACTCCAGTTCTATGTAGACCGTAATTTTTTCGTCGCCTTCAGAGCCAGTGTACTCTTTAGAAACAGTATTCGCACGAACAAACAATTTGAAATCATCGATTTCTTCACGACCTAATATGCAAATTTCCGTTCCTTTAACAACATGTGCTTTCCACTTCAGTACATTATTATTATGTTTTAAACGAAGATTTACAAAACCAAAAACTGACAGTCTTCTGCCCAATGGATCTAAAATAATTTCTCTCGCCCTACAAATTTTACGCTTAAACTCAATCGGAACACACTTTAACCGTAAGCATGTTACGTCGGCACCAGAGCCTAACAGGAATTTTTCTTCGTTCCCAAACTCAACGATCGACAAAGACTCAAAATACTTAGATTCAGATGATCGCTTTCGCCGCGACCCTACTGATCCTAAAAAATATGTCTTGTGTTCTTCACAAACCGAACTATTTCCCGACCTGTCATGTAATAACCTCACTGACCTAGATTTACAAACCCTATCCCAGTGGCCTTTTTTTCACATCTTCTAGACTACGAATTAAACGCAGAACACTTCTTACCTTGCGAATTACGTGGCAGACCATACCTGCCACATTTGTCGTCTGATAAAAGCTTATCTTCGTTATTCGCTGGCTTATCCTTCTACTCCGATTTCCTAAGGTTTAGTCGATTTCGATTTGCTGTAGCCACCGAAAACTCTTCTTTATTGTTCCGGATGGCTTTGCTTTCTTTCGCCTGGATCTCCGCTTGCTAAGCAATATCAACTGCTTGGTGAATCATTAAATCAGACATCAACTGCAGGCGCTTCGACACCTTCCTATCCAACACACCTATCACTACTCGACCATGAATAAGACCTTTTAAATTCTCATACTCGCATTTCTCAACAAGTGTATATAGCGAAATTATAAACGTGTCAACACTCTCATCACTTTGTTGCACACGTGCATTAAATTTGTACCGTTCATAAATTACGTTCTTTTTTGGCGCAAAATAATCATTAAAAATTTGTTTCACGATATCGTACTTCTCCCGTGGATTTGCTTCACCGACAGCAACCTGGCTTACCGGCAGTACCCTGGCGAGAACATCTTCTGCTTCTTCTCCCATTGAATAACACAACAAATCGACTTTCTCTTTTTCCGACTTTTTGTCCAAGTCAGTCACCGACATAAATCTTTCGATTCGCGTGATCCACGATTTTCATGACTCCTAGGGTGTCCAGATCCGGGATACGAAAAAGCAGGACAGCATTTGTTTAGCAGAGGTATGAAAAGGCCATGAAACTACACCTTCTCACGCGGACAGAGCACAAACGCGAAAGGTATAGTCGTCCTTGTCATATGCGAACCGTATTTCGCGCCCTCGTTCTTCTGACGAAAAAAACAGGACATTACTGAAAAACCCAGGACACCAGGAAAGGCAGGGAAAATCAGGACATGTCCCGCAAAAACAGGACGCCTGGTCACCATAATGACTCCGGGTTTTTAAAATCGAATGAATCAGGCGGTTACACGTATATGGACGGTTGACTGGGTTGCTCGTCTCCCATCACGTTTCAAAGATTCGACACAGACGACCCACTAGAATTAGATATTTGTGATTTTACAGTCGACGTATCAGACTGTGGGAACCCTGGGAACAAGTTGATCACGATCCGTAAATATGAAACACTATAACATAGCTTGCTAGAAGCATATAGCAATACCTTTGTCTCACGCCATACGTCAGGACTTGCTCCCTCCAAAACTAAAGCCACTCACAATACTCGTAAGCTTGTTCAGCTGCACAAAATTACTTGTGAGAAGGTAGATAAGTACATACATATAAATAGTGGATTTAATAAAGTAAAACGTTACGTGTGCGTCTCCCACGGCCCGCCATCTTCTGACCATCCAACTACGTGAGTCAGATGGATATCAACCATAGGCGGTCACACGGCAAATTCGAAATCAACGACCCCAAAAACCCCCTTATATCAAGTTTTAGACAAATATGTAAAAATTATGAAATTTTGTCCGCCATAATGGATTCGCCATTTTTAGTTTATAACTTTTGACATCAAGTTCGTAACTAACGGCCCCAAAAACCGTTGTATACCAAGTTATAGATAAATTCGACATTCGTATATGTGCATCGAAAAGTCTTTTTCATATTAGTTCCTATTATTATAAAAATGAGTTATATGTATTGAAATGTTGCAGTTTAATTATACTTAAATAATAAAAATTACTACATACCTTCGGTACTGTTTCCTGAAAATCCTATAGTTCCCTATTATTCAAATGAATAAGAGTTGGCCTTACCCGTAGAGCTCCGGAACGTTGCTGATGAACTTACTTGGAATAATAAATAAATAATAAACTTCCTTGGCTAATTTTGAAGGACACGATTCGACAATGAATACTTTAAGAACACGAGGAAATGTTAGAAATATACTGGTTGACTCGACACGGCTGTGGTTGGCAGAGGAGAGCGAGCGTAGCGGCGCGCGGCGACGGTCCGGGACTCGGCGTTCCTTTTCTTCCTTCTTTCCGGCGTTCCTGTTGGTGGTGATGCCGCTGCGTTGACGGGGTGCTGGCTTTACATTCCAGGGCCGTATGAATAAATGGAGCTCGGTACCCTGTAATTTTCGGGTTGTTATCCCTCCTTCCCTCTATTATCGCCAGAATTGATCCAGTGTTGTTATTTCTTCGTCCTTACTCTCCACTCCACCCATTTGATCTCCTCCTGGAGCCAAAATTACCCCGGCTGATCAGAGCAGGATTTGGTTCGGTATCAATTTGTATCAGCCGACGTGGAGAGGGCATTGCGCATGGTGATTCCCTAGACATGTTGCGAATTGAAAAAGAAATTTCTCATCGTGAAGTTTTCGAAAAGGTTCTACGCCAGGTAATGAGTTGTTCCGGATTTTCCGTAACTTGCAGCGTTATTTCCAATCTGGCCGGCATTATAACATGATCCTCGTAGATGAGGATCCACAACTCCTTTGAGTCGGGCAGACGAGAGTAGCTAGAAAAGGCGGGAGAATTCAAACGGCTTGAAACGTATGTCGATGGAATCTAGTCGTTCTAAGAGTCTCGAGTGGCGTCCCATTTGAATCTTGAAGTCGAAAGAAGTCCCTCGATGTTCCACGATGTCTCGACGAGTCCGAATCGTTACAAAAAAATAAGGGAAACGAACAAAATAAGTCCTTAAGATTATAAATCTTAAATCTAGCCCTACTGATGGAGTTTCCGTACCACAGCCGCGATTTCTGACCTTTTAAACTTAAATCTCTAAATTTACGAAAAATCTCTGAATGTCAAATAAAAATTTATCAATTAGAATTTGTGAGTTGCAAGAATTTTGCAATGTAACAACTCCCCTCTTCCCGGAAAGTACCGGACAGGTCTTTAACCGTAGGTGGGTTGACTGAATGGATCTAACGTTAATCTTTACAATATTACATGTACGCCGGAACGGTTGAGGTGCGCCCGCAATGGTTCATGCGAGCGCAGCAACAGCTTCTGCCTCCCTCCCACTCGCAAGTTCTGCGCGATGGCAGCGGACTTGGCAGTAACGGTCGCGGTTAACTCCTCTCCGTGTACTCGAAGAGGCCAAGATTCAATGAAACGCTTCTTTCGTTATATTCTCTGTCCCGGTATTCTGCTTCAAACTTTGATTCCACGCAAATCGTAAAATTTCGTCAACTGTGGGCGTTGTCTCACGTTGTCGGCATTCCGAAAATGCCAATTTGGACTGGTTTTCAAACCCTACTTCTTGATGACACGTCATCAATGCAAAAAGTGTCATATATGACGAAAAATAATGCGTCCACAACCAACAGATCGGTCGTCATTGAGACAGTGAAACAGGCATTGTAAGTGGCAGACGAGTGCAGACAAGAATTTATCCAAGTGACGTATCATCTTGCTATTGCGAAAGTTACTTTGCAAATTCAATCGTCAGAAAGGCCTCGTTTCGATCGCCTGTTCATTCATTTTGGTGCGTTCCACATTGACCTTGCTTATTTCAAAGCGATAGGTAAATTTATCGATAATTGCGGAATCACCAACATCATGATTGACAGCGAGATTATAGCGGGAGGTTCTCTCTCAGGGTTCATTTCGGGAAAACACTACAATAGGTGCAAAAGAATGCATACTCTTTTGAGCCTCGTGTTGCAGACTCTACACTGGCGACAATTCCTGAGTACTTATCCTGAACTTGACATGTCAGAAGGTTCAGAAATCTACCGAGCTCTCAAAAACGTAACTTCTTCCACATAGACAGTTAACGAAGTCATGAAAAATTCACATATCGATTGGTTGTTGTGAAAGTACGATGATTTTCTCGATGATAACATGAGTGGGGCCCATGGATACACGGCTCAATATTTTATGGCGTACGTCAAATTGATTAAGTATCACTTTCAGCTCCAGGCGAGCGTTTGGCGTCGCAATTACGAGATGTATCTGTACATTCTTCCTTTGATAACGAACCTCTTCTTTTCGTTCAATCAGCAAAATTACGCTCGTTGGTTGACTCGTTATCATGACAATTTACTTCAAGTCTCCGAGTCTCATCCAGGATTGGAAGAGATAATGCAAGAAAACGGCATTGGAGTGAAACGAACACCCAAACCTCGTTCCACTCAACCAATTGATTTAATTTTGAAAGAAACAATCAATCTTGACGCCGGAAATTCCATGACCGGGGTTAGTCACATGACTAATTCCATCCCAGCTCGACCAAGGTGGTGCAAGAGCCACAGTTTCAGAACGACAGTGATAGCAAATGTTATGCAGGATCTGTCACTGAGGCGAAAGCAAGACGTTTTTGCCGATTTACATGACAATAGAATCAAGAAAAGTCGTGCTCAGACGGACAAACTTTTAGCTGCGATTCAAGAAAACGTGAATCCTTTTGACCCAGACGTTCCGAAAGAAACGCTTTTCAATATTTCGTCGAATCCACGGGGAATAAGTTGCGGCAAACATTCATGAAATAATGTAGCTTAGACAAAGACCAATTCGAGAAACCGATTAAAAAATCGAAGATATTAACATTCTTCGACGCTCAGCCAAAAAGAAAGATTAATATTGCCGGCAAAGTTCAGGAGGTAAAGATGCAGCGAGACTTATTCGGTAGAATTTTGGGGGTGGCAATCGAACAAAAATTGAACATGAGCGAGGTTTTCGAGTTCCCCTTGACACCTGTACCATTATCAATGTGTCACGTAGATGGTTCCATACACAAAACCGATAAGTCAGTGCTTTTGAAGTCGTTGGAATCTCAAATTAAAAGTAGTCATCTAAGCAATGTCGATCTCGTTGTCATTGATGGATTTTTCATTTTGCACACGAAAAAAGAAGTTCCTGTTCAATATGGAAAAATCGGAACTAAATGCCTCAATGTTTTTTTTAATCACAATTCAAAAGAAATCGCGGTAATGTTTGACGCTTACTTTTCTCCTTCCATCAAAGACAACGAGCACCTGCTGCGAGATAATACCGAAAACCGGCTATTCCGAATATCTGGTCCAGACCGGAGGCGCTGCTCTGATTTCTCAAAAGACTTGAAAAATGTAAATTTGAAAAAAGCTGTGGTCCAATTTTTCATCGAAGAGAAGTCCAAAGACGATTATGCAAGTATTTTCAAATCAAAAACCCTTTACATTAACGCAGAGCAGTGCTACAAATTTAAAGCCGTTGGAGGGAAGGTTGTTTCGAGTATTATTGACGAATTATCTTGCGAAAATCACGAAGAAACCGACACAAAAATCGTGTATCATGTTTGCAATTCAAGCGAAGATTCGAACATTGTGATAAGATGTTCGGATACCGACATTTTAATTATAATGCTTGCAAACATGAAGCACGAGCAAAAAGGTTCGAAAATCTGGATGAATGTCGGTGACTCGAATGCGCAACGATACATTGATGTCACCCAGTTGTATGCTCATCTCGGCCCCAATATTTGTAAATCTCTGCCCGGATACCACGCGTTCACAGGATGTGACTCCAATCCATCTTTCTTTCGAAAAGGAAAAAAAGACCTTTAATACTGTTGCAAAATTCGAAAGAATTTCAGAAAGTCTTTGCAAAGCTTGGGGACCGCGATGACGGAGCCATCGACGACGCAAGTTTTGAGAATATTCAATCATTCGTGTGTCAAATGTACGGCGTTAAAGGTGTGCAAAATGTGAATGAGGTTCGGTTGTCAATTTTTTGTAAAAATTTCCATGTTAATGATGTCACTGAGAAATTTTTAAAGCGCGAAACGAATTTCGACGCATCAGCCATCCCCCTTGCAAATCAGAGCTCACAGAACAAGTTCTACGATCGAAATATATTGCCAATATTTGGTGTCATGCACATCAAAAAGTCCCAAGCGATCTTTTCCCCACTGAATATCCCTTTATTCGTGGAAAGTATAATAATGCAACCCGAACAGTCAGCTAATTCTAATACAGACAATGTCGAAAACGCAGAAGATGTAGATTTAAGCGATAGCGATTAAGTGCATTATTCTTTTTATGTAAAAATGAAATTTGCTTCGAGGCCATGACAAAATGTTATGATTTTTCCCTGCAAAACTTTCATTTTATGATTTATATATATATATATTCGGTTTCGGTTTCGATTCCTTTGGAATAGAACCGAAGGGCCTATGACAAAGCCACTGAACGCGTCCTCGGGTTGCGGATAGAGGGTTCCTGTACCAAGGGTTTCTGCTGAATATGGTTACAATAATTAATAAGCAGTCGCGGACAATTTTCCAGGGATGGCCCCGAAGGAATAACTCATAAGCGAAGGCGTAACAACCGTGCCGAAAGCTGAATGGCACCTGGGTTAGGTGTCTCAAACGGTGACTCTGGGATACCGGGCGACCTTTTAGAGTATCAGCCTTATCCTTGCACGTGGGGCTCTACAAGGATGGACTAACCTTTCCCTAGCTGCTCGTGGGAACGACAATGAAACCACCAAAACACCAAAATGTTGTAGATGCGGTTCAAGACAATCGAACGCGCAGAGCACCCGACAATGGGTCGGCAAACAATGCCGATCAGCCTAGAGTTCGGGGTGCTGAAAATAATTTAGATGGAAACACGACGACGAACCGGCGAAGCGCCCACATTGAGTGGACGGATCGACTCAGGGATGACGTGCAAGACTGCCACGATGCCAGCATTATTCCTGTTCGCGGAGGCTTTATGGCGCGTATGCATACTCTGGGGTGCCAGAAACACACAGAGCTTAAGCACGTTTCGCATCAGTCTTTGCGAAATCAAGCCGATTACCTCCGGAAAAATGGATATGTACGCGGAGCGCTTCCCCAACCGCTGCTTTATCAAGCTGCAGACGAAGATGAGGAAGCGACATTGAGACCAACCGCAGAAAGCAGGCACCTTCTGAGAGACGATCGCAATTTCATTACTAGAAGGAACATTAACATGCAGGTTCCTGCTAAGCCCCAAGATCTGTCTGAAATCGATGCCTTCCTTCGTGGAGATATCTCGCAAGAGTCCGACCTCTGGACCATCAATTTCTCAGTTTATGGTGCTGCGAGAACTTTGGCTGATTCAAATCGAAGGCTGAAACCAACGATGGATCAAAAGACCAAAAGGCGCTTGCATCAACTGAACAAGAAGATTGGATGGGCAAGAAAGAATGCGTCCCGTGTTCAATGTGTGATTGACTACATAACATCTGGTAGACCGTTTACGGAAAGGGTTCGAAAGTTCGCCCAAGAACTAAGGATCTTGAATCACACACTAAACAAGTCAAAGCTGCTGACAATCAAGCAGCATATTGTTGACAAAATACGGCTGTTATCTGACGCAAGGAGGAGAATACAGAAGAGGGAGAGATTGATCAGGGAGAATCAACAGTTTCTCGCTGACCCATCGCGCCTCTTCAGCGATCCACATGTTGCTGTCAAAAATCCACCCAAGCCCAAGGAGGTAGAGACTTTTTGGAGAGAGGTGTACAAGATCCCGAAAACACTAGAGTTGAAAGAAGATACTGAAAATATCATCCGCTTTAAGGAGTTTTGCGACAACCTCATAAAATCTGAGGAGGAATGTCCATCAATCACTGTCGAAGAGGTGAAAAAAGCACTTAGAGGCAGGAAGAACTTTTCCGCTGCTGGACCAGATTGTATCAAGAACTTTTGGTGAAAGAAGTTTACTTTTACACACCTACATTTGGCCCGCATATTCACCTCATACTTAAAGTCGGAGACGCCCATTCCGCAGTGGCTGGTTTTAGGACGTACTATACTCCTGCCAAAAAAAGGCAACTTGTCCAACCCAGAGAATTACAGACCAATAATTTGTTTGAACACGCTGTATAAGATCTTTACAGCTGTCCTCAACAACATGATTGTTCGACGATTTGAGCCTGTATGGCGAGAGATGTACGAACAACGTGGCTCGAAAAAAGGTGTAGCAGGCTGTCGAGAGAACCTGCTAATTGACAGGTGTGTCTGTAAAGACGCTGCAGCCCATCAGCGCGTCATGTCAATGGCCTGGATGGACTACCGGAAAGCTTTCGATTCAACCTATCATAGACTTATCATCTGTCTGTTGGAAAGCTTGAAGCTACATCCACACATAGTGAGATGCATAGAGAGATTGATGCCTCTTTGGAAAACTAGATTTACTAACTCATCTAGAAATTATCGTGTGACAACGAACAACATCACCTTTCAGAGGGGCGTCTTTCAAGGTGATACCATGAGCCCTTTGCTTTTTTGCATCACACTTTTGCCTCTATCTCTCACACTACGAAATTCTCCTGGATACCTCTGTGGTGGCACTAATCAGCGCGAGCATAAGGTCACTCATGTATTTTATATTGGTGACCTGAAGATCTATGCCTCTGGTAGAAGCAAACTTCAAACTGCTATAAATATTGTCAAGAACTACACAGGAGAGATTGAGATGGACTTTGGCTTGGACAAGTGTGCCAAAATTTATCTGAAGAAAGGAAAGATTATTGGCGTTCCCAAGGACCCTGAGCTTGTGGATATAAGTGTTATCAGACATCTTAATACTGGAGAGACCTATACATACATGGGCGTGCCTCAAAACCGCATTCAGGACGTAACATCAGTGAAAGAGTCTCTCCAAAGCAGATACAAGCATCTTCTTCGACAGATTTGGTCTTCCAATCTGTCGGCGTTGAACAAGGTATCTGCGACTAACATGCTTGCCGTCCCGGTTCTACTCTACTCGTTTGGGGTAGTTCAATGGACGAAGAACGAGCTTAAGGCCCTTGCTGTCATTACACGTAAGATCATGCATATACATAAAAGCTTGCATATCAATTCGTCAGTTCCGCGATTATATATTTCACGCCGTCAAGACGGACGCGGACTTCTGAATCTCCAGTGTCTTCATAACCGGATTGTTCTAAGTACAGCTTACATCGTTACGAATGGCAGAGACCCTCTCCTAAAGATGGTCAGGAACCACAAGATGATTGGCGAAGGAGCGTTCTTTTACAAAGCCGCGGAGCAAGCGGCCGAGACCCTTGGCCTGAATTTTAACATTAGAAGTGAGGAAAGTGCATTACTTCATCTAGATGCTTCACTTCTAAAAACCAAAGTGAAGAAAGCAGAGGTTGAACATTTTCACCAAGAGCTACTCGACAGGAAAATGCACGGAAACTTTCACAGAAATGTAGAAAAACAGTCCTTGTCGAAGGAGCAAACTTTTGCTTTCCGCAAATCATCAGGGCTTAATTCAGGTACAGAGGGTTTTATTTTCGCATGCCAGGACGGTGTCATTTCCACCTTAGCATACTGTGAGCGCTTTTTATGTCAAGAAGTTCCCAGTGATAGGTGCAGAGCGTGTCATGCACACGCTGAGTACTTAGAACACATACTATCAGGGTGTCCGACCCACGCGGGAACGACGTATATCTATAGACATAATGCGGCCCTAAGAGTGCTTTATTACCATCTTTGGCGCTCTTACGGTGTTGGCCGCGACCCAAAATATTCGGTACAAGTAATTGTCCTTGTGATAGGTGCTCTCGGAGGTGCGAAACTATCACTGGTTCGTAACCTTAAAGCCATACCCGCGTGCCAAAAATATGCCAAGGCACTTGCGAGATGGATGCAGAAAGATGTCATCCTTGGGTCGCTTCGTGTCCTCAAGACACACGAGGGTTTCGCCGGCCTGTCGTTGTGATTTTGTCGTTGCCTATAACCACCCATCTCACGGTTGTGAGACGTGGTCATAGGTGTGATTTACCGCGGTAAGATGCAGCGCGAAAAGAGCGATGCAGCGCGGGCCGGACGATGCGGCGCGGACTTTGGGGGCTGGCAATCAGTAGAGAAAAACGGCTTTGACATGCCAGTCACTCGGGAATATTTTTCTTATTCCTTCAATTATATTTTTTTTCGTGCATTTTAAAATCAGCCGAATACGCGGTCGGTTCTTTATTTCAAAAAACGCTATAAACAATTTTTTTATTAACAAATGCAATGGATTCGAGCTGCCAGTCACTCGATTTCAAATTGTACCCATCCGAGGCTATATTATATAATTTTTTTAGCCATTTAAAAATCAGCCGGAAAAAATTTCACTGGCTCTTGGTCTATACGGAAAGTTATAAATTTTGGTATAAAAACTTGACCAGAAGTCCATTTTAATATAACATTGAGCGTAGATTACGCATTTTGCCATAAAAGTGCTGTAAATGTTATGTATAAAAAAACTACGCGCTTTTTGAGTTGCAAAATTAGCTCTTTTCTTTAGTTTTCTATGAATGAATCGGTTTAATCACGTAGTGGCAAAAAAGTTTCAGACAACAGTTTTTCGCTATTAAATTCTCTAAAAGAAAGCCAGCGTAGGAACCCCTCGATATGCAATAGTTTGTTTGCAAGTTTAATGCAAAGTATAACGAATGTGTACATACCTACTTTGCATTAATTTCGTAAACAAACTATTGTATCTAGAAGGTCGGCTACACCGACTTTTCTTTAGAGAACTGAATAAGAAATAACTTTTGTCGAAAACTCATTTGTCTACAACGATAATTACGTATAATTACAATTTTTACTATGTAATTATTAATTATTTCTAGTATTATTACAAATTTCTTTTGTAATTATTAATTATTTTGAGTATAATTACAATTTTCTACTCGGTGGGTTTCCTATCACCACTACGTAGCGCGTCCT
>CAKNYM010053231.1:531174-581789 GCA_932195095.1 Andricus curvator
ACGGGCAATAGATCAACACCATAGAAGTGCCTCAGATGGTAATATAACACTTTTAGAGCCGCATTGTGTCTCTCTATGTACCCGTATCGTGCATTTTTTGAGCATCCACTGAGAACATGTCCAAGTGTTTCTGGCTCTTGCTTGCACGCTCGGCAGTTGGTATCGCCTACAGGTATATTCATTATGCGCTCGCGGTAAACTAAGGTGTCTATAACGCCATCTTGACAGGCAAAAAGAAATCCCTCAGTCTCCGATTTTAATCCAGCAGACTTGAGAAACATGTTGGACAGACCCATCGAGAGCTCTTCTCTACGTATAATGCCGTAGAATTTACCATGAAGGGGCTTCTCAGTATGTTCTCTTAGTAGAAGCGTATGTTCTGCTTCCTGTACACGACTTTTGAGCACCAAAGGTGTTAGTGATGCTTGGCCATGCGTAGTGTCGCTGGAATCAAATGGGAGGCCAAGCTCCTCTGCGGCCCTATCTGCGGCACGATATTATACATATTATACGATATGATACAATTATTATTATTATTATTATTATTATTTATTTATATTATAAATGCCACGATGCACACTAAACGCGGAAGCCAGAACGAGAGCTCGGTATTCGTACACACGCTCAGTCCAGCTATACTCATAGAGCCAGTCAATACGACGTTGCCGAGTACTCCTTCTCAGCCGCTACAGCGCAGCGATAATTTATTCAGCCATCGAAATCGAGAAAACTTTCTTTATTTCAATATACGTACGTTAATTTCGCGGTAACAAATACATTTTATTAAACATATGTAATCAGAAAAAATTCCAATTTTATATTCCGTGTTTTCTCGCAAAATTGTATAGATATCTGAACCACTAAATTTCATTATGTGCCATAAGTCTGACATGTTGCCATAAGACTCAATGTAAAGACGAGCAACTTTATGAACAAATATTTCGAAAAATGGTGCGGTAAACGTAGCTGAAACTTTGCAGGATAATGGAAGGACTATTAAAGTACATAATATTTCAAATTCAGCCAAAAAGTATAGAAAGTATATAATTATCGAACCTCCTTAATTACTACTGATTTAGAAAAACGGACTGGGACCAGTATTCCATTGAACTAAAGAGTGAACTTTCAGAGGTGCCCATGTCAATGAGAGACTTAGACACCCTGGAGATGGCAGGCAATACTTTCACGGAAGCCATCAAATCTACTTATGGAAGAAACTGTCGACCCACAAGAGTCCGAAAGCCTGCGGAGATACATTGGTGGAACGGAAAACCCGAAGAGCTTCGCAGGAAAACTAGAGACAGGTTCAAACGTGCTAGTACTGGAAAAACAGATGGACTATGGACCAACTTTTGTACAGAAATCGAGAAAGGGGTAGATACGGCTAGACTGGACAAGCTGCTCTCTCGAAATCAGGATGCTATGCTCGGCACTCTAAAATTTCCCGACGGAGGATACTCAGTGTTGGACAAGGAGACCTTGGCTCACCTGATCAAGGCACATTTTCCGGTCTTCATAAGGTCTGGAAAAAAGGAAGCGACACCTCAAGGGGAACCAAAGCCGCCTGTGGCTCAACTTGGCCCGAAACGGTGGCTAGCCCACTAGAAGATTGTTACCCTCTCCAGGGTCAGGTGGGCCCTGAAGTATTTTAGCCCATTCAAGTCTCCTGGTCTGGATATAATATACTCGGTCCTGATACAAAAGGCTGGGGAGATCATCATAGGGCCGCTCGTGAGACTTGCTAGGGTTAGTCGGACACTGGGATGTGTCCCGACGGCATGAAGAGGTACGTGAGCAGTCTTTATTCCGAAAGCAGGCAGAAATGGTTATACTTCACCCAAGGATTTCCGTTCCATCCTCCTCACATATTTTCTACTAAAAACGGTGAAAAGACTTGTGGATAGATATATCCACGACATGGTCTTATTAAGTAGGCTACCTTTATGGACATCGAAGGAGGTTTCAACTACACCTCTAGACAGGTGGTCAGGGCGGCCATGATTGCACATGGTGTGCCAACTGCAGTCGAGGAATGGACTTGCCACATGTTGGGCAACAGGAACCTATCAACAACTAAGGGTGATACCACTTAATGTGGAACTGTTGACTCGGGATGTCCGCAGGGAAGCGATTTATCGCCCATGCTGTGGTGTCTGGCAGTCAGGGCTAAGACGCTATAGGCTACGCGGTCAACATACTGGCCATCGTGCGCGACCAGCATCTGGATGCGTTCTTCATAGTAATGCAGACAGCATTACACCTGGTGCAAGAAGAGCGGATTATCGGTCAATCCGAGTAAGACGGACTTTGTTGTATTGACCAGAAGGTATAAGTAGGGAACTACGAGTACACTGAAATTAGGAGGACGACAACTGGAAATCACAGAACGAGCTGAATATCTAGGAGTCATCCTAAATAAGAAACTGTTACGGAACGAGCAATTGGAAAACAAGTATAAAAAGCGCACAGCTTATATATTTTTAGGTAAGCTTGAAACCGGAGACACTTATGTGGATCTATACAACGACCCTGCGACTCAGGCTAACCTATTTGGTGTTTGTGTGGTGGAGCAGGGTTGAACTGTCCACTGTGAAGTCTCGACTGGAAAGAATCAGGGGAATAGCTCTCAGAGGCGTCAATGGTACCTCGAAGTCAACACCCACGGTTACATTAGGGGCACTAACAGGGTTAGAGCCACTCCATCTCACCATCAAGACCACGGCTGCAAAGGTAGCGTTGAGATTAATTATGGTAAAGGGCGGAAGGATCTCGACGGAATTGCCGATCCCAACCGATATCGCGCGTAGGCCGACCTCGAGCATGCTCAGGGACGAAACGCCCATTCGCTATCTCTTCAACAAGAAGTGTCGTATTAGCCTATTCGCGGGAGAGAATTGGGTTAATGGTGAGGCACACCTGCCTCAGAGCCAGTGTCTATCGTAGAATAGCCATAATCTGAGATTATGGCCGTGCACCAGCGCGCCTCCAAGGCACAGGAGTATAATGGCTGTAATGGCGTTGAATGGAACAACGTCTACGTTGCTACTAATATGGGAATGCTATGACGCACTCAACAATCCAGCGATGGGAAAATGAGTGACTCTACTTTGGATCCCTGGACACACTGGCATCAAAGGCAATAAAATCTCGGACAGGCTAGCAAAACTAGCAGTAAGAAAGAACTTCCCTGGGCCTGAACCAGTCTTGGGCATTTCCAGTAAGTTAATCACTGCAGAAATCAACAGTTGGCTGACCCAGGAACATCAGAAGAAGTGGAAGATGCCCATTGGTTGCAGACAGGCCAAAACACTCATGGCATTAAATTTAAACCTTAATCGAGCTAAGGAAATACGCAAGCTCGATAGGAACGAAGTCAGGGTCCTAACAGAAAATTTTTTAAGACATGAAAACCTCAGCTATCGCAGACATAAGATATGACTCGCAGACAGCTCCCTCTGTCGCCTGTGTGGAAAGGATGATGAGACAGCTATTCATATCCTTTGTCACAGCCCCGCGAATGCGGGCAAGCGTCTGGCACTCATGGGCAGTAACTGCATCAGGGACTCAGACATATAGACCAATAGAGTGGCTGCAGTCCTCACCGTATGGAGAGGGCTTTGGGGTCACGTATAGGCCTACAAGAGGACGCAACCGTATTACCCAAGCTTCAGGGGCTCTTGTGGTCTCAAACCTAACAACAATAATGATAATACGTCGGATAATGACGTGGTTTTGAATTTAAAAGAGCCTGATAGTGGAAATTTCGATAAGCTTGTTGAAATATATGCCTGCCAATGAGTAGCTAAGTTGTCCCCTAAACCTGGTCGCCCTCGTTCTCTCGTTCAAGAATTTGTTAATGACATATCGGAATTTGTATCATCAACTCTAAAACTCTTAGCATCATGAAATCTTCATTCAAAGTTTTTAGCAAGAGCATTTTCGACTGAATTATTTGAAAAAAGGACATTACATTGAGCCTAAAGATTACATAGTAGAAAGTGAACTCTTTGCGAAAAGCACCAAGGAAAGAATTAATGTTGAACCTGGTGCTGTCAAAGGAGAGTATATAAAACCCGCTATTCATAGTATAATTTCGGATTTCATTCATGGTTCTCACTGGCAAGTTAAAAAGAGAAATTTCGAGGGCAAGTTGGTTATTCCACTGATTGTATATGATGATAACTATGAAGTAGATAAGGAACTTGGTCCATGTAGCGCTAATATGGGAGTACTTTTAGTAAAAATGTTAAGTTTACCTTCCGAATTTCAAGGCTCTCTTGACAATATATTCTTAGTCCTCCTTTTTAATGCTTGTGACAGAGAAGAATTTGGAAACGAAGCTGTTTTTAAAAATTGTATCAAAGAAATGAAATACTTACAGAGTACTGGAATTGAAGTTACTGCCAATGGACAGACTCGGAAAGTTACTTTACTATTGGACATTTAACTGCTGATAATTTAGTTATACACAATTTATTGAATTTTGCTAGAGGCTTCAATGTCAACTATTGTCGCCGCATTTGTCGTATTAACGCCATTGTATTTTTGAAAATAAATATTACACAACTGATAACCTTAATTTTCGACTAATTGCATTCACTTATAACTCCAGTGTTTCCAACAAACGTAATAAACTCAAAGAAAAATGGGTTTGTGGGAAGTCTATTGAAATGGTAGAAAGCTAACATTTGTCCGTACCTTTTCTCTTTTGGTTGGTGATCTTGTGGTTGAAGCTGATTCAGTATGGAAATTCTATTTGATTCTTGGTGATATTATGTCCAGTCATCTTAGTAGTTTCACCTCGGAATTTGAGATACCCAGCTGTAAACTTGTATAAACTTTTATTTTGACATCCCAAAACTTGTCTCAAAACCTACATATCGTAGGGTGTACGCGTCTATCAAAATCTAAGGTCAAAGGTAATAAAATCCGATTTTTTGCACATTTTTTGCAAATATCTCGTTTTCTTTGGGGTTTACGCTATTTGCATTTATTACCAATATTGTAGAGGATACAATTCTCTACAACTTTTGTTTCAAAAGTTTTTTTATACGTTGAATCGTTTTCGAGATAGAGGGCAGTGAGCGCGCAGTGATAAACTATGTAGAGTACCATTTAAGGTCAACCGGTAGTCCCGATCCAAAACGCGCCACATAAAGTTTATAAATTATTAATAAATATATAATTATGAATAATTTTCTTCTTTTTTTTTTAATTATTGCTTTATAATTAATAATTTTTGTTGATTACGTATCTATTTTTGATAAAGTATCAATTTATTTAATCCCACTTACCTGCTCGTGTAATTAGAAAATTATTAAGAGAAATACTTAAATTATAATGTATTTCTAATCAAAGTTATACTAATTACTTAAATAAATGAAAAAAAAGAAAAGAATTAAATTTTTAATTAATGTTTTTATTAAAAGAATTGAGGTCAGTCTCTGGGTTGAGACTGATTCAAAAGTTATTAAATTAAACGGTAGAGGGAAACTAATTTACAAAAGGAAAAAATCAAAGTAAATTTAGAATGAAAGTGGAAGGTTTATTGCTAACACTAGTTACATTGGAAGGTCGCGTCTCACTATAGCCGTGTAGGTATTGGGATTTTTGAGTTTGAGATGTAACTGGGGGGGGGGGGGTATCGCGCACCTTGGATTCGAGAAAATGTTACTGGGGGCAGTGAGTGTGGTAGGTGGTCCATTTGTGGGGACGGTAATGGAGACGATGAGCCAGTCGGGAGAAATCCAGGGAGATCCAGGGGGGGGGGGTCCTTGGTTTGGCTCTTCTTCGCTCGGGCAAGGGTTAAAGCGGAGAAACCAGTGAGATGTGGCTTGGGCCGAAGCCCGGGGAGATCTGAATTCTTGATCTCGCGGACCGAACTTTTATGTACTTCGCTTCGGCCGCGGCGCACCACTTGCGTCGAATGACAGGTGGGGTTTGGACGCCCAGGCAACGAAAGAAAGAATCATGGATGTTCACCAAATATTATTCGTGGTTATAAATATTATTTATAATCATGACTATAATTTGGCGGACATCAGATTATCATTTCATACATTTATGACTGTCAAAATTAAAAAAATTGAATAATAATTATAACAACTACAAATTCTAATTTTAATTTTCTTCTTCTGCATCATTGTCTTCCGGTTGCTGTGGAATTTCAGCTTCCTCTTCATTATCGTCTTCAACGACATTTGTCTCCAGGTCTTCCATGATTTCGGGGTCAAAGGTTCCATCTTCATTAGCGTCACTCTGATATGGCAAAGCATTTAGACAAGCTTGCCCATTACACTGGCCACAAGCTAAAGAGCACTGCAACCCCGATTTCCTGCATCCACTTCGCGAACCACAACCATTCTTGCAGTTGCAGAATATTGTTTTTAGCAATTGCTCTGGAGCAGGTGGTAAAATTGTCGTGATAGGTTCCAGGAATTCATTACGCATTGTCCAACCCCATTCCTGCTGCACTTGTTGGTGAAATATATGATAACTACACAGGTTTATTTAGTTTTGTTGACTTAACATATTGGGCATAACATAGATGATTGATACTGTCCACAGATTCAAAACTAACGAATAACCGAGGTTAGTAGAAAGTGGTTCCTTGAAAAAGAAGACGGTCGTAACTATACAATACAATTGAACATCTGTAGTGTTATTGAATAGATAGATTTTTAATTAATGAAAAAAATTATTAATTATAACGTAATATTTAAAAAAATGGAAATTATTTATAATTATATATTTATTGATAATTTATAAACTATATGTGGCGTATTTTGGATCGGGACTACCGGTTGATCTTAAATGATACTCTACATAGTTAATCACTGCGCGCTCACTGCCCTCTATCTCGAAAACGATTCAACGTATAAAAAAACTTTTGAAACAAAAGTTGTAGAGAATTTTATTCTCTACAATATTGATACTAAATACAAATAGCGTAAACCCCAAAGGAAAAGAATATATTTGCAAAAAATGTGCAAAAAATCGATTTTTTATACTTTTGACCTTAGATTTTGACAGAAGCGTACACCCTACGATATGTAGGTTTTGAGACAAGTTTTGGGATGTCAAAATAAAAGTTTATACAAGTTTATAGCTGGGTATCTCGAATTCCGAGATACTTACGTTATTTTGACTAAGATGACTGGACTGTATGTATGCACGTTCAAGAGGAAGTGTTAATTTTGATACATAGCAAAATATCAGACCATCACCGTCTTTACGTTGAGCTCTTCTCTGAACACTTAAGCCTAAACATCACTTGATGATACATCATCCTTTTATTATGCGAAAGTCTGGTGTACCAATAAATTATTTCTGTGACAGGATTGAAGGAAAACACCAACCATTAGTTCAGGAGGCCAGAGGTACTGTAAAGAACTTATACAGTGTGTTCAAACAAGTTATTGGCATGTAAATCTCTGGGTTGGACAAGTTGCCTTTTTTCGGTAGGAGTATAGTGCGTCCTAATACCAGCCACTGCGGAATGGGCGTTTCCGACTTAAATCTGAGGTGAATATGCGGGCTAGATGTTGGTATGTAGAAGTAACCTTTTTCCACCAGATGTTCTTGATACCATCTGGTCCTGCAGCGAAAAAGTTCTTTGTACCCCTAAGTGCTTTTTTCACCTATTCTGCCGTGATGGATGGACGTTCCTCCTCAGGTGTTATGAGGTTGTCGCAAAACTCCTTGAACGCCTGACGATTAAAGCTTTTAAAAAATGTTTGGCTTGTAAATCATAAAGGGTTTTTAGAAATAGAGGATGATGGTGGTACTGTCAAATGATAAAGAGAATATAAAAGAAAAAACTGAGAAGGACAAAGTTATTCCCAAACTATGTTTTAAGTATTTGGGCGAAGAATATGATTTGTATTTTGAGGACGATATAATTCTTTTAACTGGTGTTACCGAACATTTTCAAAATTAGAACAACAATATTTGGAGGATAAGATGGGAATAATGAAAGAGTATAATGAAGTGGAGAATGGATGTGGGACTTCTAGTGATAGAAATGTGATAAGAAGGTGAGCAAATTATATTCATTAGGATTTTATTAATTCTAGTTAGTTGGGGAGCTTGGACGGGATAGGGGAATATTTTAATGTTAGAATTCATGATCTGGCTGCCATCAATAACAAGATGAAACTAGTAAAATAGTAATATTCGTTAGATTTGCTTAAAATATGAATGTCTATATCTATTTATATATTATTTATTCAAGTAAAATAGTAATATTTATTAGATTTGCTTAATATATGAAGATTTTAATTTAATATGGATTAAATTTATTTAATATATAAAAGTCTTAATCTATTTATATATTATTTATTTGAGTAAAATAGTAATTCTAAAATAGTAATATTTATTCGATTAGTTTATTATATGAAAGTCTAAATTTAATTATGTTTAATTTTAGTAAAATAGTAATGGTAAAATATTAATATTTATTCGAGTGGTTTAATATATGGGGTCTATTAATATGTACTATTTTGGAGGACTTTTTTATTTCAATCCTCAGATTTCCTTGACTTAAAATTTCTAATAAGAAGAGTGGAAGTTTTTCTGACTACTGGTCAAAATTTATTAAACTAAGAGTTCCCTCAAATCATAGTGTGACGTTTCGACTACACTTCGGTAGTCCTTTTCAAAACAAAAATGGTAGTATACATAACCTATAAAATTACAATATAACTGTTCGAGATTATATGAATATATAAAATTACGCTGGTTTATAGTTTATGTTGACATGTTATGTTGAAATGTTTTCGTTGTTGACGAACATATGTCCGAGTTCGCTCATAGGCTGGAGACAGTATTATAAGTAAATTAATAAACATAAGCACATTTTGAAACCTAGTTCGTTCTGTGCCATGCCGTAGGTGAAGTGCAAAAAAGCCATATAGAGCGAGAGGCATACGTGACGAAGCAGGGACGTAGGTTGATTATAACGCAGGTGGTATAAGAATATAACGGCTTATAGTGACAAGATACGATGACTTACAATACTAGCGATTCGTTGATAATATGAGACTATTATAGATGCTGCTGATACCGTCAATATCGGATTTTAAGTTTACATTGTTGTTATTTTTGACGATGTGAAACATTTCCATAAATATTCTTTTGTAATAGGAGGATTCTATAGTTAAAATAGTATAGTTTTCAAAATCATTTGTCCTGTATATTGATCTGCTAATTTACTGGGTTTTGCACCCTTTATTAGGAAAACTCTATCTGCAACCTTGAAATTTTGTGAGTTAATTTTTTTGTAATTAGATTTAAATTTTACTTTTGCACCTATAAGGGTTTTTTCTTGCGACTGACTGTATATCATGAAGCTTGGTATTTACATTTGTCAAATCACTGCCCTGCCAATTAAAATTTTTTTGATGCGAATAAGATGGCACCTAGTATTTTCGAATGGATTTTTCGTGCTGAACACGAATCTGGGTTCAAAAACTTCCCATCACGTCACGTTCTTGGGAAAATAGGGGTTGAAACACCTAAAAACGGCATTTTTGGCCATTTTTTAACAATTGTAGAGCTGAACCATGACTTTCTCTAAACTTCGCTAATATCAGAAATTAAAGGCTGAAGCAAACTCTTTTAAATGAGCCGTATGCCAAATTAATCGAATGCGCCCTTAGAGCGGGGGGTATGTTTTTGTCTAGGGGTGCCAATATTCAAGCAAATCCGTTTGAATTTCAAAAAATCGTCCGCCGTATTGGATCCGCCATTTTGGATTTTCAAAATGTAACTGCATATTCGTAATCAGCGACCCTTAAAACCACCGAGTAACAAGTTTCAAGCGAATACGATCAAATTTTGAAAAAATGGTCCGCCATATTGGATCCACCAGTTTGAATTTTTAAAATCTAACTGCATATTTATAATCAGCGTTCCTTAAAACCTTTAAAAGCACTGCACATTTTATTATGCCTGGGCGTGGGTGTAAGTATGCTAAAATCCTTTCTGTTTTCATTTTCTTCCTCCACCCGTAGACAAAAACACAGCCCCCGCTCTAAGGGCGCATACGATTAATTTGGCATACGGCTCATTTGAAAATGCTTGTTTCAGCCTTTAATTTCAGATATTAGCGAAGTTTATAGCACGTCATGGTTCAGCTCTATAATTTTTTTAAAAATAGCTGAAAGCGCCGTTTTTAGGGGTTTCAACCCCTATTTTCTCGAAAACGTGACGTGATGGGAAGTTTTTGAACCCAGATTCGCGTTCAGCACGAAAAATGCATTCGGAAACATTAGGTGCCATCTTATTCTCAAAACTCATGTAGGGCAGTGAATCACCGTATGTTTCCAACTTCTCGTGTAGAAGGGCTGGTTCGCTAGAAGGTTGCCTTGCTAGTCGACCGAAAACTAGTTCAAATGGGGTACATTTTGTGCCCTCATGAACGCTTGTATTGTAAGAGAAGGTGGCTAATTTAAGCCAGTCGTCCCATTCAGCATTTTTATTGACAAATTGTTTGAGGTATTCGGCTAGAACGTGATGTAATCTTTCTAAAGAACCATTTGATTGAAGATGAAAAGCCGTTGTCCTGAATTGTCTAATTCGGAAACGCTTTGCTAAATGTCTCATTATTTGGCTCGAAAAATTTGTTCCTTAATCGTTTAAAACTCATTTGGGGTCAAAATACATTCATTACCTGCTGTTTTTGCTGGTAATGGGTCAACTATGTCCATAGAATTTTTTTCGTGAGCAATACCTTGTGTATCAGTAATCACCATGGGATTTTTGGTTTTTACACGGACTAATTTTTACATTCTCATTCTAATGAGAAGGTATTGGTTTTATGTAAAATTTGACATAGTCGGTTTTCATCAAATCTCCACGTTTTGAGACCCCCTGAGCTAGAAAAAACTATTTTTACGAAGGTGTCTGTCTGTCTGTAGTCTGTCTGTCTGTCTGTCTGTCTGTCTGTCTGTCTGTAGCCACGATAACTTTCGAAAAAATGATCAGATTTGATTGAGCTTTGGCACACTTTTTTATGGCCGAAAAATAGAGAACGAGTTCGTTAACCAGCTATTTTGGATGAAAATCCAAAAAGTGAGCACATTTTGAAAATTTTTGAGACCACTTTTTTTGAAGATTTGAAAATTCTATGTACGGTTATTAGTAGTACGCAAAATGACGAACAAAATATTCTTATGACTTTTCGTGATAAAAAAAAATTACTGGAGTTATAGCATTTTCAAAATTCCAAAAAACAAACGAAAATGAACATTTTAAGCCGAAAAACGCACGATATGAAAAAAAGTCAAGAGGAGAAAAACGTTGCTTCTTGAACACCCTATAATATTTTCATAACAACTTTTTGAATTTTTTGAAAAATAAAAAATTCAAATTTTGATCGCACAAAAAATTAATGAAAAATCAAAAAAAGCCATTTTGCTGTCAAACTATGCAAGATACCAGAAAAGATCATCTCACCAAAATTGTGCACCTAAAAAAGATCTACAAATTTCTTATCATTCACTTTTTGATATGACGCGTAGTTTTTGTTTTATTCGTAAAAAACAGCATTGAAAATAGAAAAATCAAATTTTCAGACGAATATTACCAGCTACGAAAAAATGACCGAAACAAACTTTGTTCATCCAAGGAACATAAACAAATTTATTGTAAATCATGTTTCGATAGGATGCGTGGTTTTTGTTTTATTCGTGAAAATAACATTGACAGTAAAAAAAAAATCAAATTTTTGAAAAAACAATGCAAGGTACGAAAACATATAAATGAACACAA
This sequence comes from Andricus curvator, assembly GCA_932195095.1. Taxonomy (NCBI): domain Eukaryota; kingdom Metazoa; phylum Arthropoda; class Insecta; order Hymenoptera; family Cynipidae; genus Andricus; species Andricus curvator. The sequence goes on from CAKNYM010053231.1 coordinate 542,947, forward strand.
ATTGTGCATTCAAAAAAGACTTGCAAACCCGTAATAAATTTCTGTGGTAAGAATATATTCAAAATGAAAAAATTAACTTTTTTGATAAACGGCACAAGCTAAAATAAAATGTTAACTAATAAAATTTGTCGCCTGAATTATATCATTACTTTTCATTTGAAATTAAATACAAATTTAGTAATTTGTATATGAAGAACATATAACACGAAGCACAAAGTGCGCGCTCAGTGTATTTACCAAATCGCACGCCGTAAGTGCGCTCAAACTTTTTTGTTTCTATCATACGGTTCAAATGATTTTCAAATGAAATATCGAGCGCGAAGCGCGAGTGTCTGGATGAGAATGTTTTCCTTAAGGTCGATAAAACCTTGAGTAAATAAAGTTCCTTTGCAGTATAAAATAAAAACAAATTTAACAATCACTTAATATGTAGAGGTTTTGATAATTTTATAATATTTGCAAACAAACTTTTTCTTTTCATCGAAGTCGAACACGAAGTTCAAAAATCTAGAGGAGCCGAGCGTAAAGCGCGATGTAAATACGCCCGAGCGCGTAGCGCGAGGTGAATACATAATCGAGCGCGAAGCGCGAGATCCAACAGTCGCGCGCCCTAGGCGCGCTCAAACTAGCGAGCGAAGCGAGCCGCGCGCGAAGCGCGCGATGAGAATGTGCCCGCGAAGCGGGCAGATTTTTTTAATTGGCATTGTAAACACCCTTGGATATATTTTTGGATGCCCGCTTTCATATTTTCCCAAAAATGTATGTGTCGGATTCTATTATAAGTTTTTGTTACTCCTTTGTGTCCACCTAATGCTGATGTGTGTGCTTCTTCTATTAAAGATAGCCGCTGCTCATTATCCGCATATTGGGTGATTCCGTTTCAAATTATTACCTTTGTTGGTGAGTCTGTGAAGGTAGTTTTCAAAATAGCTATAATTTCTTGCCACTCGATGTGTGCAATTTGAGAAGTTCTTGCAATACTAATTCAACGTAGTTTCAGTTCTTCAACTAGTGTTTTAGAGACTGTACAGATTGTTTTATATTGAAAATTATTTCTGAGAGGTTTTCTTCTGAATTGGATCGAATAGGGTGTGTTATGTGATATAAATCACCCGTTTTAATTCCTTTAGGTTCACCTATAACAAGATCTTTAAATTCATGTAATTCATTTCTTTTTTCTGAACTTTGAGATCCATTTGTCTTTAAGGGTTCCGATTGTTGACACACAATATGCGTAAGTATCCTTCACACATGTAATTGTAGCGCGTTCGGCGTCTGCCGATGAATACAAGAGATTTGTAAAGGGAAAGCCTTCCTTCATCCCCTGTTCGAGCTTGTTTTTCTGAGAATAATACTTCTTCCTCGTCTGAACAAAATTTATTTTTCGGTATCGCTTGGAATTTGATTGATTTCATAATTATCATTTTCATTTCATTGATATTCTTCTTCACTTTATTCTTCAGAGATACTTAAACTTTCATAAAAGAGTTCGTGTGCATTTTTTCTTGAGAATTCTGGATCTGAGTCTTCATGTTCGAGTATTTCTTGATTTTTATTTCCTTTTACGTTGTTAGGCTTACTTTAATTCATATATTTCGCTGCCTTCCTTGTTTCTTCTTGATTTCCTTGTCTAGAACTTGAATTTTCTTGAGTCATCCACGTTTCTTTTCCTCTGGGATTACTTCACTGGAATTCGTGATTTTTGAATTTTGCGAAATAATTAAATTTTCTTAATTTTGTTGTGGCCTTTAACGTTTATTTTTTTCTTGGACTTGAAATTCTTGACTTGGTTCATTTGATTGAGTATCTAATAATCTGTGATTTTGTGATTTCATTGTTTTTTCCTGACTTATTTTCTTTGCTTTATTTCTTAGAGTTTCTGGATTATTTTCATGACTTAGTGAGTTTTTCTGGATTTTCTGATTATTTTGATTTTCTTGATTCCGTTCTTGATTTAGTTATTTTTCTTGATTTCGAATTTTCCCGCTAGTTCTTCTTTATTCATAATGTGCCCCCTAAGGGTTTACATGACTTCTGTTTCTTACAAGACCATCTACAAACTTTATATTATCTTATCCTTACTATTTACAAATATTCACAACAATTTACATCAACTCTTATATCTAGCTCCTTACTTCTATATTAATCTAGCGCAAGTTTACTGTCGGAAGAGTGAGCGAGCGATCGAAAGCGAGAAAGCGAGCGAGTGAGAGCGAGCGCATCCGCATCTAAATCTACTTATACTATTCCATAATATCTACATGTAACTACTTACAGATCTTCACGCTTCTAATCTATGCGACTTCCGTTTCCTTTTTCCTTCACTTGCACTCCTCCTCGATCTCGTTCTCATTTTGTCATTTTTCCATATCCATTCTTTCTCATTCGCCCCTCTAGCCCCCTCCAACTCCTTCATTCACTCCTCACCCATTCCATCCTCACCTAGAATATTTACCACATTCTCTTGCCAGCTTCCTTTATCTTCCATTCCTCTCCTACATCCTTCCCATACATGCTTCCATGTTTCCTCCTCCCATTCACATATTCTGCACTTTCTGTTCTATTCCTTTTCCCAATACATCCCCTCCCTTACCTCGTTTCCCAATCTAAATCTTGCTATTCTGGTCCATCTTCTCTCTCCCATCCCTTTTCTAAATACTTTGGTACTCCTTAATTTTTTATCATCCTATACCATTTATTATATTTTGATTCCTCAATCATTCCCCATCTTCCCATTAATTGTCTTTCCCTGCCCCTTTTCTCCAATTCTTCATAGCTTACTCCATTTCCCTCTTCTATATCTCTAGCACTAAAAAACTCCCTTCTTTTCTTCTTCCCATCTTGTTAGTTCTACTGCCCTCCCTCTCCCTTCTTCTACCTCCTTGAAACACTTTTTCTCTAACTCCCCTCCCTTTCCCTCCCTTAACTTTGTCTCAAATTGCCATGCTCTCTTACCCGCTCTAGTACTTAATTTATCTCTCTGTGCTTCTTCTCTCACCATACATCCAGGCGTCCTCCAGACTACTCCTAGCGTCCACCTTATATACCTTTCTTGTAAACTCTCAATCTCTTTTCTTTCCTTCCATCCCCATATCTCCGCTCTGTAACCTATTATCGGCAATACCAGCTTATCAAATAACCACATTCTCCTTCTCTAATCTTTCTTGAACCTTCTTTTTCCTATTCCCCATATCTGTTTCATTATCCCTGCCGCTTTTTTTTATCCTTTCTCTTATATGAACTCTATGATCTCCATTCATTTGCAAGGTATATCCCAAATATTGAAACTCCTTTACTTCTTCTAACTTTACTCCCTTCCATCTCCCAGTCCATTCTTTCTTTTTTCCCCCTCCTTTTCTAAACCTCATTATCTTTGTCTCTTCTACATTTAAATTCAATTTTTGCCCATCTAAGTATTTCTCAAATCCTGTAATTAAGCCTGTCATCCCTTCTTCTTCCTCTGCCATCAACACTATATCGTCCGCGTATGCCAGTGTATATATCTTTTCTTCTCCCATCCTAACTCCTCCCCATTCCTTTCTCTTCATTTCTTCTTCTAGGTCAGAGATTAATATATAGAATAAAAGTGGGCTCAGAGGACATCCTTGCCTTACTCCTCTAACTAACCAGAAACTGTCTCCTACTTGATCTACTACCTTCACCCTGCTTTTTGTCTCTCTGAAGATTTCCGATATTCTCTTTATGAAGCCCTCTCGTATCCCCTTTTTCACCATAACTTTTTCTATCTCGACTCTGTCCAATGAGTCGAACGCCGCCTTTAAGTCCACGAATATTGCTATCATGGTCCCTTTCTCCCTTTTAATCCTTTTATTTATCAGATAATTCAGAACATATATGTTGTCCATAACCCCCATTCCTTTTCTAAACTCTGTCTGACTCGGTGGCTGTATCTTTTTTTCCTAAACTTCTTTCTTCAATCTCTCCGACAAAACAGTTACATATACTTTATACAATGTTGGCATTAGCGTTACACCCCTATAATCTTTAACATCCGCCCATACTCTATACTCTCCATACTCTATTACACATTATCCATGCCCATTCCTTTATTTCTGTCCCCCCAAATTTCCAGACTTCATTAGGAATCTCATTTATACCAGGTGCCTTTCTATCTTCCATTATTCCTAACACCTTGCCTATTTCTTCCCTTGTTATGTCCTCTTCCTCATCTCTTTCTCTACCATGTTTCGCTCCTTTCCTAACTTTTCTCTCTACCCCTCCTAGCAAATCCATAAAATATTTTTTCCATTCTACCATTACAATATCCTGATTTACTCTTTTTCTTCTTTTTCTCTCTTTATTTACTACCTTCCAAACCTCTTCTTCCGTCCTAGCCTTCTCCGCCTCTGCCTCAAACCTTTTATTCTCCTCCTCTTTCTTTTGATGACACAACTCCGTAAACTCCTTCTTTTTTCTCCTATATTCTTCTCCACTACTTTTTTCTTTTCTCCATTTTCTTAGTTCCTTTCTGACCTTCTTCTTTTTTTCTTTACATTCCTCATCCCATCCACTTATATTTCCCCCTTTATTTATTTCTTTTTTGCTTGTGCACTCTAATCCTCTTTTTATTTCTCCTATCATTATTTCCATCTCCTCGTCCACATTTCCCTCTCCCATTTTGATATTTCTGACCTTTTCTTTAAACTGTTCTTTTCCTTCCCTTGACCAATCCCCCTTTCCTGCTCTTTTTACCTTTGCTTCCTTTTTATCCATATTATTACTTTTTTCTCCCTCTAATGTCACTATTATGGGAAAGTGGTCCGAATCTATATAATCCCCTACCTCTAGTTTCTTGACCATCTCTGTTACCTCTTCATCTACTATCACATAATCAATTACCGTTCCCCTTTCACCTCCTGAGCGTGTATATTCCCCTTCCTCATCTCCCTCTATATTTCCGTTTAAGATAAACCATCCCAACTCCTCCAAGCTCTTTAACAATTTCTTTCCCTCCCCATTTAGTATCTTGTCTTTGGATTTTCTTCCTCTCTCTCCTCCCCATTCTCTTCCTCCTCTATCTCCTGTTCTGGCATTGAAATCTCCCCCTATTATAAGCCTAATCTCTTCTTTATTTTCTTCAATCATTTCTTTCATCTCCTCTAATTTCTCCTGCATGTCACCGTTCACATAAACCCCCACTATCTTCCACTTCTCTCCGCCCATCTTTACCTCTTCTATTATTAACCCTTCTTTTCGTTCTTTCCTCTCTTTCTTATCATTCCCTGTTATACATTCTTTCCTTACTCCCATCACCATTCCTCCCATTGCTCTGCCTTTTTTATTCTTCCTCTTTGCATTTTGAAATTGCCATTTGTAACCTCTTGGTAACCGTCCCCTTACTCTTTCCCATTCCTTTTCATCTAGCCACGTCTCCATCATTACTACTACATCCCATTGTGCCAAATTTCTCATAAACTCCCTATCCTTTCTCTCCAATCCTGCTATATACCAGTAACATATCCTCCATTCTTCCCTACCTTCGTGTCTCGTCTCTCTTTGCTTCTTACTATTTCTTATTTTCCTTTCTCCCGTTCCTTTCTCTCCTAGTTTCCCGTTACCTCATTTCTTACTATCTGTTCCGTTTCTTCGTCCCAATACCACCATACTCCTTCTAGCTGTATTCTGCCATACTTAACCCACGTTCTTTTCCCCTTACTTCTTTCCTCTTCCGCTATTTGCCTTAACTTATACTGCATATTCCTTTCTGCCCATGTCAAATCGTCCTCTATTCTCTCCGAGCTTCCATATAACAACCTCTTCTTTGTCACCACTTCCCCTCTATGTTCCCATTTCTTTAGCTTCACTAGTACCATTTTTTCTCCTCTTCGCGTTTCCTTTCCTACACTTCGCATTTCCTCTATCTCTACTTTAGCATCTATCCTTTTTAGCACATTTTCCTCTCCTTCTGTCGATTCTTTCCCTTCTAATCTTAGACCTTTTATCACTATGTTTCTTTTTCTTTCATCTCTTTCTTTCCTTTCTAATCTTCTTTCTATTTCCCTTATCCTTTCATTATTCCCACTCTCCCCTACACAAAACTTCCGTTTTGATTTTTCGATCTTCACAATCCTACCCTCTAACTGTGCTACCCTTTTATTATGCTCATCCTGTTTTTCTGATCTTTGTTCTAAATTCTGCATCTTTTTTCTAAATTTTCTCGAACTTCTTCCCTTTTTCGCACCTCTTTTCTAAGTTCGGCCATTTCTTTCATAATTTCTTGTGTTATTTCTGGATTATTTTCATGATTTCGTGAGTTTTTCTGGATTTTCTGATTATTCTGATTTTCTGGATTCCATTCTTGATTTAGTTATTTTTCTTGAATTAGAATTTTCCCTCTAGTTAATACTACGTTACATTCACTATTTTCTTTGAATTTATTGGATTCACTGTCTTCTTTTGGAATTTTTTTGTCACTTTTACTTTTTTAATATTCTCTTTGAGATTGGATGTATTTGAAACGTTTATTAACATGCTCATAATACTCAATAATGTGATTAATATGAGAGGGTTTCCAGGACTTGGATTTGTTTTTAAATGGGTAATTTTTGTATTATTATCTACAGTTTGGTTTGTTCGATTTCTTTTTTCAAGGGCGTCTTTCGTTTAGAAGAACCTTCTTTGCAAAATTTACTTAATTTTCAATTTCATCTTTTGTGGTAGTAACTGGGTTTTTTGATAAAGCATCGGCGTTAATATTGGTTCTACCTGCCTTATAGACCATCTAAAAACCGTATTCTGATAGTTTTAATTTCGATTTGGTTACGCGTAAACATGGGTCGCTTACATTTTTGAACCAGATTAATGGTTTATGATCAGTAACAATTTTGGATTTCCTGACATACAAATAGTGTCTAAAATAAGTGATAAATCTCATGAATATTTAGTGCCCTGAACAGATATGTTATTGGTTCATCCTTTCCGAATTCACCTTGAGATAAAATTCCACCTATTGCAAAGCCTAAACCATCAGTAGTAAGAATAAAAGGTTTATCAAAATCGGGTCTCTCTAACAATGGTTCTTCACATAATTCTTGTTTTAAAGCATCAAATGCTTATTGATGATTTTCAGTCCACTTGAAGGGTACGCATTTTTCGAAAAGCTGATTCATATGGGCTGCTTTCCTTGAAAATCCTTCTATAAATCGTCGGTAATAACCGACAAGTCCTTAAAACTGTTTTATGTTTTTAACACTGTTGGGAAAAGGAAAATTTGTCACCGCGATTGTTTTCTTATAGTCTGAACGTACACCATCTTTATCAATAATGTATCATAGATAAATTAATTCTGGTCTCAAAAATGCACATTTGTCTGGCTGTAATTTTAAATTTGCTTCACGTAATCTATCCATTAATGTATTCAATTTCCGTAGAAGTTCTTCTAAAGAATTCACACAGATAACAATATCTTCTAGGTATACGAATAATTTTGTACCGATTGAGCGTAATAGGGTAATATTCATGAGGCTTTGGAAACAAGCTGGAGCATTTTTGAGTCCAAAGGGCAATTCGGTTAAATTCGTAATGACCGTAAGGGGTGGAAAATGCTGTTTTATGGGAGTCTTCTTTGCTCATTTTAATCTGATGGAAACCTGATGATCTAAAATTTCATGAATATTAGGCAGAGAAAATGAATCGCTAATGTTATCTCATTGAGTTTGCGAAAATCGAGAACCATTCTCCATTTTTTATTGCCTTGAGAGCGTGCCTTTTTGGGAACTATCCATACTGGAGTGTTATAGGGGGACTGTAATGGTTTAATGATTTCGTTTTTGAGTAGGTCTTTGGTTTGTCTCAGCAGTTCTTCCTTATGACTGGACGGAAATCGATATTGGCGCGTAAACACAGGGTGGCCGTCGGTCGTTGGTATCTTGTGTTGGAGGACATTGGTAATTGTGAGTCGGTCTCCGGATTAAATCTTTAATTTCTTCTGTTTTCCCTTGTAAGTAGTATTATGGACTCTTTTCACTGGAATTGGGGAGTCTTTAAAATTGATGAAATCATTAAATATTTCTTCTGCTGATTTTAACAGATTTAATTCACTTTCTGACTCTGAATCTAAAGTTTGCTACATTATTTGTTCAAAATGCTCGAGGTTGCTTGTCGGATTAGTATTTCTACGGGCTCTGTTTAAGTATTTGCAACTTTTACATATGCTTTTCCTTGATTACTAGTAACTAATGCGTTTCCTGTAAATATTCCGGGTACTATTGATAATTGAGGGATGTAACTAATTTCTCTTTCTTGGTTTTTAATGATTAAATAAATATTAGATATTGATCTTGCTGGCAATATAATAGTGTCTTATGATGTAGAAGAGTATTGTATTGAGTTTACTTCTAAATATCTTCCTGCATAATAATAATAATAATAATAATCTTCCTGCCATACCACGCTGAAAAAACCAGTTCTCGTCAGATCACTGAAGTTCAGCAGCGTTGGGTGCGGTTAGTACTTGGATGGGTGACCATTCGAGAATACTGCCTGCTGTTGGCACATCCTGGGTGTGGTGAGCCCACACTTGTAGTAGTTATTTACTGCAAGAAACTATCCACCTAGAAACACTACCCGAATCGGGTAGTATCACGCCTACCCTGAAAGGGAAATGCCTTAATGGTATACTTAATGGTATTGATACAAAGTTCTGATCCTAATACACCGTCATCCTCAACCGGGATTTATTTCGGAATTATGTTAATGTTGTTAAATACCCAAAAACTAATCTAATGAAAACTAACTGGAAAAAATATAGATTTTAGGAAGCTTTTGAAATTTACATCATATTTCTCTGGATTTCTTTACTTTAAAAACATGTATTTTCGTTCTCACATAATTCCGTTTCCAAGAGTTTAAAACTTCGTTATTAGATCCTTTCTTACCAATCTGGACTTATTTGTTTCTCTGCCTTATCTATAATCTTTGTTGCCACATGACGTAAATTTCAAAAGTTTCTTTATCTACAATCTTTGTTACCATATGATGTAAATTACAAAAGCTTCCTAATATCTGTATTTTTTTCCAGTTAGTTTTCATTAAATCCTTTTTTATCAATCTTGACTTACTTGGTTCTCTGCCTTATCTAAAATATTTTATTAACATACAATGTAAATTTCATCGCTTCCTAATAGCCGCATTTTGCGAGTCGGTTTTTTTCCTTCGTCTCAAACCTTTCTCCAAAAATGCCGTACGGCATTTTTGTATATTTTTAATTATGATTCTGTTTTTATATAAAATTTGACTTTTTAATTTGACTCTACAATAATTTGGTATGTACTTTTACATTGTTAATTGTTTTTTTTTCCGATTATTTTTAAAATTTTATAAAAATTTATTTGTATTTAAAAATTTTTTAGATAATAAATCTTGACTGAAGAGGGCCCAAATTGTGGGCTGAAACGTTTAAAAAATTTGTTTTAATTCCTTTATTTACTTTGACCAAACATTCGTGTGGAATATTATCAAAAATTTGGTGAATTTTCCCCAATATTTGATGGGGCAAATTCCCTACGCTGTTGTGTAATAATGCCTACATTTTGAGGAATTTCCCCCAAAGTTTAGTAGGGAAAATTCCCGAACGTTCTTGTGGAATATTACCCAAAAAGAGGTGAATTTTCCCCCAGATTTGATGGGGAAAATTCCCTACGCTCTTGTATAATATTGCCTACATTTTGGGGAATTTTCCCCAAAGATTAGTAGGGAAAATTCCCCAAACATTCTTGTGGAATATTACCAAAAAAGTGGTGAATTTGCCCCAAGATTTGATGGGGACCATTCCCTACGCTGTTATGTAATAATGCCTACATTTTTGGGAATTTTACCAAGAGTTTAGTAAGGAAAATTCCCCAACATTTGTGGAATATATTAAATACATTTTAATTTTTAATAATTAATATTCATTAGTATTAATAAGGCTAAATGAGAACTACGAGTAGTTATTTATAAGCTTTTCCAAAACTTTTTATTATATTTCAAGAAGTAACATGGTTATGTTGGTTGTTTTTAAAGAACCCCGCACGAAATATGAGTAAAAGGCCTTTCGGTCAAATTCGCCAGAACTTTGGGGAATAATTCTTGATGTGATTCTGATCAAAATTTGTTATGGAGATAACCCCCAATAATCAAGTGTTTAGGTATTAGAAGCTCCGGAAGGTAGTAGAGTGTGTTATTCTTGTGCTTGTGGTGACCGATACCTACAAGTATATACTTCTTTACAACTGTAGTGTTATTCTTATGTGATTGGGTATGAACCAGAGAAATCCTGTGTGTTTGTGTGTGTGGGGGTGGGGGGTATTTGTTGTGTGTGAAGGGTGTGAAGATAGTTTGTGTTTTGTGTGAGGATGAGTCGGAGGGTATAACTTTGAATGAAAATGATGGGTAACGTTGTAGAAGAGTGATTAGGGGGAGAGTGATATGTGCAAATGTGTGTGTGTGTGTGTGTGGGGGGGGGGGGGTAGAGTTTTTTTTCGTGTTTGGGTGCAAGTGTTTATATGAAGAGAGGAAGTTAGTGTAAGTGATTGACTATGTTGAAAGAGATTTTTATGTGGGAGGGCCAGTGGGTTGGTTTGATGTTAGCAAGGAGGGGAGACATGTATTAAATAGGTAAGAAAGTACAAATCTCAGTAGAAAGAGAGGGTGTTGATGAGAGCGATTAAAAATGAGGAAGAGGGGTTACAAACTTCAACCTTACTCACTATCACACCAATATAGTACTCCCATCATACATACGCTTTCATGTACCCAGTCATACACAACATACCAATCATCTGTACACCAACATACAGTATATTAATCACCTTCAACACTGAAAAATGCACAACATCTTTCATACCTACACTCATTGACTTCCAATCGTCAAACTAACACTGACACGTCTTCATTCACACTCATCGCATATTGTATAAAACAAAAGTAATAACCCCTCCAGCCTCAATTCAACCTACACTGCAAACACTCTTTCTAATTTTCAATCGCACTCATCAACACCCTCTCTTTCTGCTGAGACTTGTACTTTCTTACCTATTTAATACATATCCCTCCTCCTTGATCACATCATTCCAACCCACTGACAATCCCACATAACAATCTCTTCCAACATAGTCAATCATATATACTACTTCCTCTCTTCATAGAAACACTTGCACCCAAACATGAACATAAAAATCTTACCCCCCCCCCCCCACACACATTTGAACATATCACCCTCCTCCCAATCACTCTTCTACACCGTTACCCACCATTTTTACTTACAGTTATACTCTCTGACTCATCCTCACACAAAACACGAACTATCTTCACACCCTTCACACACAACTAATACCCCCCCCCCCAAACATACTCACACACAAACACACAGGATTTCTCTTGTCCATACCCAATCACATAAGAATAATGCTACAGTTGTAAAGAAGTATATACTTGTAGGTATCGGTCACCATAAGCACAAGAATAACACTCTACTACCTTCCGGAGCTTCTAATACCTAAACACTTGATTATTGGGGGCTATGCCCATAACAAATTTGGATCAGAATCACATCAAGAATTATTACGGGGCTCATTGACCACAGATCCGAAATAGGTGAACCTGAGGGGCCGTATCGCGAGGTGTGGCTACTCTGGGGAACTGACGGACTCTGGTCGGTGAGACTTAACCCTCCGCCGTCCTTGTGGGTCGTTCGTGACCCAGTCAATTTTTCGAGGTCGAATTTTATCCGAAAGAAAGAGGCGTGACACGTCAACAATTTTTTTTTTTGAATTCTCAAAAAACGATTGAACGATAAAATAGAGGATCGGAATAATAATTTAGAATTTTCAAATTATTTTTTTTATCACAAACTGTATTGATGGAGGAGGGGTGAACATAAATGACCCACAAGGACGGCGGAGGTTGTAAAAATAGCGAGGACGGCGGAGGGTTCAAAAAAGGAGCGATCCTTCCAGGGGGTAATGGCAAAGCCCACTGGAATATCGAGAGCGCGAGTTCTCATGCTGCCAAGCTAAGATGTGATCACCGTGTCGAGAGCTGAATGGCACCAGGGTCAACAAATCCTTGAACGCCTCGGCCTGCCCCCTCAGTAGAGGTGGTCAGGCGGAGGTTTCAAAGGAGGTGTCTTAACGGAGACTTTGGGACACCATGTCGAATCCCATAGTATTTAGACCAGCCCCCTGCAAGCATGGCTCTGTGGGGGGTGTTTCTTATTTCCCTAGCTTCTCGTGGGACAGAAATGTTTCCAAACAAAATTAAAAAACAAAACATAAACGATGAGGGATTCGTTTCGGGTCCCTCATCCAATCCACCGCCAAAAGAGGGAGGCTCCGTAGGGGGCAACCCTCCCGAGGCGGTGGGAAATAGTGAAGATGGTGGAGACAATTATGTCGAAGCCGTGGAAGTGCAGCTAACGGAACTCTCCGTAGGGAAGAGGCACCGTAGCGGAGCACAAAGAAGGAGAGCCCGTAGTGCGCTGCTCGCAAACAGCAGCCAAGGCTCCTCACAGGGGGCAGTGGCTACGGAAACTTTACCCGGAGCAACTCCTCAGGCTTATTCTATAGGTAAGAGAGAGAAGGGCTCCGGAGAAACTCCCCCAAACAGGGAGTTGAAACGGCAGAAGGCTCTGGTAACACAGGGCCTTACTTTCGCACAGATGGTCAACAACGCCCTGGTGAGAGTTGTCTTTGCGTCGGGTTATCCTGATAACTGTCTAAGTCTCGAGGATTTGGACAGGTTGAGGGATGAAATCTCAAAAGGGAGTGATTAGTTATCTCGCGAGGGACGCGCCCCCAGATTCAACGACATCTTCATCAGGTCGGGGGCCATCTTTGTGGAGGCCGCGGACATCTGGTCGCGAGACTGGATTGTGGAGAAAACCCCAATGTTCAGGCTTGAAGAAGGTCTGAACTTGGAAGTCAAGCGGACGGAGTGTATGCAAAGGTACCGCAGAGCGACCGTACTGATTCCCGGCAACCCCGAGAGTCCGCCGACCGTTCTGAGGCGCCTGAGCTTTCCGAAACCGTCTCTACGAACTGATTCGTGGAAGGTGTTTTCTGACAGTCAGGGATCCAGGCCGAAGGGGAGAGGCTGGATTCTAGTCGTTGGTCTTCCCGAATCTTCAATCAGAGCCCTTGCGGCTCTAGATTATCGTCCCTATCTGGGGGCGAGTAGGGTTACCTTCCGGGTGACCCAACTGGGATCCGCAGGGGTCGCAGAAGCGTCCTAAGTTAGGTGCCCCGAACTAGCCTCTTAATGGCTGAGACGGGAATCTCCATTACACAGATTAATTTGCACCACAGCAAAGGCGCCTCGGCTGTTTTAGCCAGACGCATGTCTGTGGTGCAGACAGGGCTCGCCCTAATCCAAGAACCCTGGTGATGCAGGGAAAGGAGTTGTGGCTTGTCAGGATGTGGCTCCATATAAAAGGGGCCACTCGAAAAAACGCGAAGGGCATGCATAGCCGTCAGGGGTATGGAGGCGATCTTGGTGCCTAAATTCTGCTCTAGAGATCTCACCGTTGTTGAGGTGAGACTCAGGCGCAGTAGCGGAAAAAGGCTAGGGGTATTTATTGCCTCGGCTTATTTCCCTGGCGACGCCGAGGGACCCCCGCCTCCCAGAGAGGTGGAGGCTCTAATTCGGTATTGTCAAGAGAACAAGATCCCTCTGCTATTGGGTTGTGATGCAAACTCTCACCACACGGTGTGGGGAAGCACAAACATCAATCACAGAGGGAGAGATTTAATTGAATACATAGCGGGCACAGAGCTGCAGACTCTGAATCGGGGTGATACTCCCACATTCCAGACTAAAAACAGGAGTGAGGTTCTCGATTTGACTTTATGTTCAGGTGCACTGAGGAGCAGGGTAGTGGATTGGAGAGTCTCTGATGAGGAGTCTCTTTCAGACCACAAACACATCGTGCTTCGATTAACCCTAGGTAAACCAGTGGCTTCTAATATCAGAAACCCCAGAAATACACTTTGGGACTCATGTGAAGAGGAACTCAAAGGGAGGCTTGCGGAATTCCCCACAAGCTATGGTACCATTGATGAGTTGGAGCACGCCGCGGATTTTCTGCGAAGGGCTCTGACAACATCATATGAGAACAATTGCCCTACAAGCACAATTAAGTCTAGGAGGGGAGCAGAATGGTGGAACACCCACCTGGAGAAACTACGTAAAAAGACAAGAATGTTGTGCAATAGGGCAAATAGAACTAAATTGCCTGCGGACTGGGACATCTATAAGACGGCCCAGTGTGAATACGATAAAAACATAAGGAAGTATAAGCAGGAAGACTAGAATTTCGCCGCTAAGGTCGCTGATTATAAAAAGGTGGAATGGGCCGAAGGGTCCTTCTGTCCCTTTAAATCACCAGGGGCGGATGGCGTTTACCCAGCGCTTTTACCGAAAGGCATGAATTTAGTCGTCCCTCCTCTGACGAAATTATTTAGGGCAAGTATAGCCCTTAAACACGTGCCATCGGCATGGAAGGATGGCAGAGTGGCCTTCATACCCAAACCTGGGAGGGAGGGTTACACTGCTGCCAAATATTTCCGACCAATCAGCCTAACGTCTTTTATCTTGAAGACGCTGAAGAAGCTGGTCGATAGATACATTGGGGATGAGGTGCTCTTGGCCTCCCCGCCGCATAGAGCGCAGCATGCTTTCCAGACAGGCTGCTCGGTAGAAACTGCGCTTCATGCTGTTATGGCAAAATTGGAGCAGCAGTTGGAACAAAAGGAGTATGCTGTGGGCGCTTTCTTGGATATAGAGGGTGCCTTCAGCAATACTCCTCCAGAAGTCATCTGTCGAAAGGCTTTGAGATGTGGCGTGCTGGACCAGCTAGTATGTTGGATAGGAAGCATGCTACGCCGAAGAAGACTCGAAACCAGATGGGGTGAAGGCCTAGTAAGGGGGATAGCTCAACGGGGTTGCCCACAGGGGGGTGTAATGTCGCCCCTCCTGTGGTGCATTGTAGTGGACGGCCTTCTTCGAAGGCTAAATAAAGAGGGGTACTATACTCGGGGATATGCGGATGACTTTGTAATCCTAGTCAGGGGGGCTCATCTGGAAACGCTGATGGGTCTTATAAGGTCGGCGCTGCGCATTGTAGAGCTCTGGTGCGATAGCTCAGGGCTCTCGGTATATCCGGAAAAGACCAATCTGGTCATTTTCACGAGAAGATATAAAGTTCCGAAAGTTAACGCTCCTGTATTCTGTGGTGGGAAGCTGACGTTTTCAGATTTAGTTAAATATCTGGGAGTAATCCTAGATAGCAAGCTGAACTGGGCAAAGCACCTGGAGACCCAATGCAGGAAATTTGTCATGACTGTTTGGATGTGGAGCCTTTGGGTTGACGTGGGGGCTAGGGCCTAAAATGCTTGCATGGCTCTACTCTGCCGTCTTAAAACCCGGGCTCCTACATGCGGTCGTGGTCTGGTGGCCACGGGTGCATTTAGGGGTTTGACTGGAGCAATGAGGACTGCGCCCACAGCGGCGATAGGATTCATGCTCTGCGAGGAACCCCTACATGTTGCGATAACCACTAGAGCGGCACACGCGATGGGCCGCCTGGCAAGAGCAAATAGATGGACTCCGGGGACTAGACAGACTAGACTCCCGAGTGATATCAGCGCACTGCCGATTCTAGAGATGAGGCAAGATAAAATAACAAAACGCTTCAACTTCGCCAAAGCTTTCCGCGTCTGCATCTCAAGCAGGGATCTGTGAAAAACAAACGGCAACCCGCTTCTCCAAAATCCGTTTCTCTGAAGATTTTTTTTAATGGCAGGTGGATATCAATTGTAGGATTTATGTGTCTATTAGCCTTAGGTAACCAATAAATGGATTTGGCACAATGGCTCAATAAATGGCGTTTTTAAATACATGAAAATTTCGTGATATTTGAAATTAAATAAATAGATAGTAACAATTATTTATTGTTAATTTTACATAGAAATAGTGACTGCAAATCTCTCTCACAAAAATTGAAAGCAATTTTAGTGCAAAAAAAGTTCTTTGCAGGCCAAAAAGCCAAAGCTTTATATTTACTTATTTCATTTGTTTACAAAATCAACCATTGCTGTATTTCAACAAATATAATGGAGCCTATGTACTTTTCAAGAATATCTGCATCAATTCAGATAATGAAGGGAAATCCGAAATTTAAAACCCACAAATTCCAAAATTTTCCAAAACAATTGTTTATAATGTTTTATAGAAATTGTTACATTTGTTAGAATTGTTACAATTTTTTGTTGTCAATTTCACATAGAAGCAGTTACTGCAAATCTCTCTCGCAAAAATTTAAAGCAGTTTTAGTGCAAACAAAAAATTACTTTCTAGGCCAAAGTTTTATACTTACTGTAATAAACGCTCTGTTTGCTCCGATTTGCTGAAACGTCCAGAAATCTAAATGTTTAATCCCAAGCGGAAGTTCAAAGGTGCAATTTTGGAGGTTCTATTAATGGGCGTGTATGGTACACGCCAGGCGGTTAATTCCGCCATATCGAATATATATATTTTTTAATCTCCTGAAATAGCATGCAAAAGTATTTCTAGTGGATAGTGGATTCTGGAGCCAGGCTTAAGTAAAGAAGAACAGGATTTTTATCATAGCTACTAAATGAAACTATTTATTTAACAAGCCTTAAAAGAATTCAAAAGAACAAGTTACATAGTATTAAATTATTTAAAAGTTTTTCATCATCAATTAATAAATGATTCTATCTTCGGATTAGAGAAGGTATTTTAATACGCGAACATAAATTTAAAAGGACGCGGACCCTGTGATGCCTGACTCTCGTAACCAAAAAGATTAAAACTTTACAATTCCCTTTTAATAGGTAAACATAAAAAAAGGACACCGAAATCGTGACTTGACTTACGTAGGGAATCCGTCAGATGTCCTGTAGGACCTTTACGAGGTCTTCCGGTGTGAAAGGCATTTTTACTCAAGCCTGCAATAGTTAACCTTTTCGTCGAGACGATCAAGACAGAATGCCGTCTCCGGATTCCACACGTAAGCGAGTCGCTGGTCAGTACAATGGCTGCGCGGGGGGGGGGGATTGGGATTGACCAATCCGCCGCGCATCGGACCTTCTAAACCTTCGTTTTTAAACGATGAGCGTAATTTTGAATTAAGGGATATTTTTTCAGCGGGATCGCGGACAATGAATATTTGACCCTTTTGAAATACAGAGTATAATTTTTAAGTAGCAAAGGATTTTGATATCATTTTTAAGAAAGATTTAGAAAAACTGATTATCTCAGATCCTTCAGTGGCTAGTCGTTGATCCCAGGATTTCCTTTTGTGAGCCCGCCAAATTAGTTGATGCCTCACGTGACGTCTCCCAGAGAGCGGGATAAGTCGTTGATCCTAGCTAACGGGTGTCACCGTGCGAAGTGGATATTTGGAACCTTACGGTGAAGCCAAAATCTAAACAGACATACAAATTCCGGTGCCAGTAAAATATTCACAATCAATTTGACCCGCTTGTCAAGCATCTCTCTAGGCCCATGGTACAATCAAAATGTTCCCTTCTCCAACCGAGGGATTCTGCCCTGACCGGTCGAGAAAAATTAGTGGTATTCACATTTTTTCCACATTACATTACTTATTTTGTTTCTTCACAAAATCAAGAACTTTTACAAATATAATGAAACCTATATAATTTTTCCGAATATCTACATCAATTCAGATGATAAAGGAAAAACTGAAATAGAAATAATCACAAATTCCCTATTTTTGCAAAAAAATTGTTTATAACAATTACAATTGTGGATGTTTTATAAAAATTGTGACTAACAGCCACTCTAACAATAATTTGAAGCATTTTCATCCAAGAACAAATTTTTTTCAACAAAAATTACAATATTTGGCTGTTTGATAATGTAATTTGTTTATAATAATTGAAACATACAATAATCAAATTATTTGTATTCTGGGAGTAATATTGCGTTGATTTAGGATGATTTTCATTACATGCAAAGCGTTGTTAAAGAGTAAATAATGATTTTGTGAAAAATCAAGATTTTCTCAACATTTCTATTATTACTGCAAATATTAACCGATTTTCATGAATCTTTTTTTCACTTGCTTCAAATTATATGAATAAACTAATTCTGCTAATTAAAATTGAATCACGCCATGCTTTCATAATTTCAGTTTTTTTAACCGTCCTGCATTTCATAACAATGAAAGGGTCATTCATTCTGGGTAATTCGACGCGCTTCGGGCTATCTGCCTCGTAAGTTTGATGAGGGTCGATGGCCATGCCGCGAAAATGCTAACTGAGTTAACACTGAGCGACGCTGAAATTTTATTCTGGTGTTATTTTATTTTTGTTTATAACATCAAATATAAACATTTTTTCAAAAAACCGGCTCTAATCGGCAAAACAGACGAATATTTAAATGAGGTATGCATAATATCAGACAAAAATATTCAACCGTCCGACTGCAAACTGGAATCCCGTTTCCTAACACTGATAAATTTCCTTAAGTACAAGGAATATTCTTCGATTTCAGACCTTGTTAAAGGTGAGAGAACGACCAGGAATTTGGGGGAAGAACCTATCGAAATCAGTTGTCATAAGTCTGGCAAAAAATTCAGGTTAAGGGCGTTGGATACAGGCCCTAACCTCAAAATTGAATTTCCTCATTTCACTCCAAAAATGCTGAAAATTACATCTTTGTTAGATACTGAGGGCCTACTCCTGTTTTCAATCATATCTGTATTCGAAGTGAAAAATTGATTAGAATTTAAGAATTTTAAATTAGATTAAAATCAAATTCAAAATCCCGTTTAACGTCCAATACTCAAACTAATGTATAGAATTCTTGAAAACAAAACAAGAATCTAACGATCAAATTTGGACAACCACCACAAAATGCTCCTATTGCAATTCCAACGTTTCGACGCTCATACAGCACCCTTATCAGGGTAAGAAAAATTAGCAAAATAATTTCTTAATTTTTCTTACCTTGATAAGGATGTATGAGCACCGAAACATTGGAATTGCAATAGGAGCATTTTGTGGTTGTTGTCCAAATTTGATCGTTAGATTCTTGTTTTAATTTCAGGAATTCTATACATTAAAATTGATTAATTTCAATGCTTTTTGTGTAAAACGATTTTCGTTGGATTCTAACCTGAGCATTCGAAACAATTTCTTTACACAAAAAGTATTGAAATGAGACAACTTTTCACTACGAATATAGATTTGATTCAAAACAGGAGTAGGCCGTCATCCGTCAGCAGAGCCGTAACCAGGGCACTGCTGTCAGTGCCTCCGCACTGGGCGCCGGTCACGAGCGGGCGTATGTGGGACCAAATTAAAACTTTTTCACTTAACGCTTTTAAGAAAAAAAAGGTTATCCCGGTTGGTCTGTGCGAAAATATCCAAATATGGTTCCGTGGCATTTGGGAGAAGGGCGCAAAATTATCAAGTCGCACTGGGCACAACAAAGACTAGTTGCGGCTCTGGCTGCTAGTCACTGATATATATGAAGGGGGACATTTTTTTTAATTCAAAAAATAAAAAAGTTATGCAACTCTTTGCGAGTCCATGTTTTCGCTTTTGGAGAGGCGCCTAACCATTGATAAGGGGTTTTCCCGGGTGGAGTTGCGTCTTTCAGGATGTTCTTGTCGTGGCTTGATAGAGCTGTAACTAGTAGCTCGAAGGTACTTTCTTGTTTTTTTTTTCTAATTCGAAAATAAAACTTAAAAATAGCAATAAAAGGTCTATAAATTTAATTTATTGTCAATGAGTGAATGTAATAAAACTTAGAATTTAATAGAATTCGATGAAAAGTAATTACATTATTAAAAATAATAGAATAGTACAAAAAATGGAAAGGCTAAGAAATGATAGGAAAATTCCCGGCCTGATAACGGGGAAATCCCAGTTGCTTTGGGCCATCAATGTTTATGATCCTCTTTATCCTATAAGTAATACTCTATTCCACTACCCATTCATAAACGTAGCATCACTCAAATTCTTGAACCCAGTCCTAAGCTTAGCTAGGATGGATACTTTTATGATCTAATTGTAAGAATAATAGAGGGAGACTACGTCGGAACTGGAAATCTTTCAGTTTTGCTCAGCTCAAATCGGTTTCTCAATTCCTAAATTACTCCCATTCTAAACATCATGATAGTCCAGGTGCAGTTTAACTAAAGATCTCAAATTTTATTACCTGCTGAATATTGGTGACGCTAACATCATTCTAGAGACGAGTTGAAAAAATTCTGTGAAGGCTGAAATTGTTTGAAAGTGATTTGAGTTCTTCGACTGTAATTTAATTATCATTAATTATTATCATTTGTTTATCGTTATTTATAATAATTATTATATTTAGGTGAATGTCATTGGTTTTCTTTTCTAGTATCTTAACAACTTTAAATTTATACTTCCGCTCTGACAAGTTTTTTTTTCCATAAGTTGATTTCAGTCCACAAAAAATGAATTTACAATTGCAAAATAATGAAAATAGTAGTGTAAACATTGAAAACTTTTGAATCGATCGGAAATCTTTGCAAAATATTTAAAATCTTTGTGAAAACTTTGAAAAATCATTAATACCTTTGTGAAATCTTTTAAATCATTCCGAAATATAAAATTATTTTCCTGAAGATAAAAAGAGTTGTGTAGAATTGTAAAGATGACTCATTAATTTTATAATTATTAAATGAATATAAATTATAATATAAACATCTTTACGAAGTTCCTGCAATGATTTTTCATACATCATAAAAAGAACAAAATGATTAAAACTTGTGTACCATCTACGTACGTTACAAATTTGTAATATTATGTTAATAATATTACGCAAATAATATTGTGCAATTCATAGATAGGAGCGCTAAATTAAGGGGCTATATGTGACGCGATCCGAGAAAAGGGGTGCGATCATAAATTTTCTATTTGAATTATTTCACAAGATATAAATTATTGAAAAAGAGTCTTTGAATGCGTGCAAGGCGGCAGCTTGACGCCTCTTCTCCTTTTCTTCTCCCGCCACTTCCTCCACTTCCAATTAGGTATTTCATGTTATGAAAAATAAAATTCCCGACACTGTAAAATTCCCGAATTGGAAAACTCACGAATGATAAAATTCCCGAATTATAAAATTTCCGAATAATAACATTCCCAAATATTTTATAATATTACCGAATTGGGAAATTCCCGACAGTTCATAATATTACCAAATTTGAAAGTTTCCGAATAATAAAATTCCCGAATTTACAAATTCCCGAATGATAAAATTTCCGAATAATAAAATTCCCGAATTGGACAATTCTCGAATAAAAAAATTCCCAATAGATTATAATAATACCGAATTTGAATATTCCCGAATAATAGAATTCCCGACAGAAATTTGCCGAAATTATAAAATATCCGATATAGAAAATTCCCAAATGTAAGCAATTAATTTTTAATAATAAATATTATTTATTTATCAAAAATGAAATAATCAAATATTTCTATGAAAAAAATTACTTTGAATATTTAAAGTTTCTAAAATTATTGTTCGAAATTGAAACAATAATGGAAAAAAATTTTGGGACGACTGAAAAATCCCGAAAAATAATTTCTGGAAGAAAATTGTTTCCAATTATTGTTATTTTTAATGCAAACAATAATTTTAGGAACTTTAAACATTAAAAATATTTGATTATTGTATTTTTAATAAATAAATCATATTTATTTAAAAAAAATTTATTTGTTTATTTTCGGGAATTTTATAATTAGGGAATTTTCTAGTTCGGATATTTTATAATTCGGCAATTTTATTATTCGGTAATATTATAAACTGCCGGGAATTTCCCAATTCGGTAATATTATTACTGTGAATTTTATTATTCCGGGATTTTCCAATGGAACGACTGAAAAGTCCCGAAAAATAACATTCCCGATACTGTAAAATTTCCGTATTGAAAAATTCCCGAACGATTAATTTCCCGAATTATAAAATTTTCTAATAATAAAATTCCCAAAAAGTTCATAATATTACCGAATTGGAAAATTGCCTAATAATAAACTTCCCGATAATTTGTAATGTTACCGAAATTGAAAATTGCCGAATAATAAAATCCCTGGCAAAAAATTGCCGAATTATAAAATATCCGAACTAGAAAATTCCCGAATTATAGAATTCCTGAAGTTGAAAAATTAAAAAAATGGTTTTCCATCAATATTATTTATTCATTAAATACACAATAATCAAACATTTTTATCGGAAAAAAATTTGTAATGTTCAAACTTTTTAAAATTATTTTTTGAATAAAAAATAACAATAATTGAAGAAAAATGTTATACAGAAATATATATATTTTTTCAATTAATTTAGGTCACGTCACATATACAGTTATTTTGAGGGATTTTGAAAATTTTGTTTGGCAATGTTGATAAAATTTCATTAAAATAGACTACGTAGGATCTATTACTATATATTTTTGGGAACTTTTTTATTAAAAAGTTTTAAAAACTGGGGGAGACATGGCCGCTGCCGCAAAACACGTTTTCTTATTTTTATTTGCGGTGAGCATGATAAGTCCGGCACGAATTATCTGAAATCAAAAAACCAATAATATTTTATTATTATATTCCTATACGCAGTACCTGAACGAACGTTTTTTTATTTGGACCAAAATTCCCATTTGTTTGGGTGAAAAAACGAATTTTTGGAACCTCAAAAGTCGAAATTTTTAGAAAAATCAATGCCATGTTTTTAAAATAAAAATTCTTGAAAACCCTTCGTTCAGGTACTGCGTATAGAAATATAATAATAAAATCTTGTTGGTTTTTTGATTTCAGACAATTCGTTCCGGACTTATCATGCTAACCGCAAATAAAAATAAGAAAACGTGTTTTGCGGCAGCGGCCATGTCTCCCCCAGTTTTAAAACTTTTTTATAAAAAAGTGCCCAAAAATATATAGTAATAGATCCTATGTAGTCTATTTTAATGAAATTTTATCAACATTGTCAAAAAAAAATTTCAAAATCCCTCAAAATAACTATATGTAACCCCTTAATGTCCAATGAGAATTAAAATATAAAAAATATAAGGTATAAATATATATATATATATATATATATATAATTACAAGTTTATCATAAGGACAACCGCGGGATTTCGCCGGAAGCGGGTGCTAATCTGAAAAACTGCACCCGCTTCCAGCGAAATCGCGGTAAAATTTCAGTTGTAACCACGTCTCACGACTGTGATATAGGTGGTTACAGTCTGTGACGAATTCAATACGATGATCCGGCAAAAGTCTCATGCACCCTGAGGACACACAGCTACCCAAGGACGACCGCCTTCTGCATTTTCCCCGCAAGTGTCTCAGCATTTTGTTGACACGCAGGGATGCTTTTCAGGTTATTAACCAGTGAAATCTTGGCACCTCCAAGAGCGCCGATGATCAAGACAATTAGATCAACAGAATATTCCGGGTATAACCGTCGCAACTCCCTTATAAGGTCTTTATACCTCTCTTTCTTTTCTTCCTCCTTGGTGTGACGTTTTTGTCAGCTAGTGCCGAAAATTCGATAACGAACATGGTTCGTTTCTCGAAGTCAAGGAGAACTATGTCAGGCCTCGAGTGCGCAGCAAGAACAATTGTCGAGAATATGAAGTTCCAGTATATGCGGCACTTCTCATTTTCGACAATTGACTCTATTTCCCTAGGAGCTTTAGCGGAGCGGTATTTGGGCTAATGCCGTAAGAGTGACAGAGATGTTAATAAAGCACTCTTAGTGCAGCATTGTGCCTTTGGATGTCGGTCGTTGCCGCATGAGTTGGAGAAGTAGATAGTATGTGTCCTAGATGCTCGGGGTGTGCATGACACGCTCTGTAGCTATCATCTGGATTGTTTTGGCTCAAAATGTGGCGACGGTATGCTAGAGTGGAAACGACACCGTCTTGACATGCCAAAATAAAACCCTGCGTGCTCGACTTCAACATGGGTGATTTAAGGAAAGCAAACGTTAGCTCATACGACATCGATTGATCTTCCACATTTCTGTGGAAGATGATGTGGATCCTCTTGTCGAGGAGCTGTTCGCGGAAGTTTTTTTTTGTGATTTTTTAATCCGGGCCTTCAGGAGTGAGTACTCAAAATGGATAAGATTTGATTCATTTTGCTCACCCCTGATATTGAAGTCAAGGCCGAGTGTTTCAGCAGCCTCCTCCGCTGCTTTGTACAGATACGCCCCTTTGCCCACTTCTTCGTGCATCCTGACCATTTTAAGAAGAGGGTCTTGTCCATTTTCGCCTATATGTGCTGTACCCATTATAATCCTGTTACGAAGACATTCAAGATTCAGTATTCCGCGACCACCATGACGGCGTGAGATGTAAAGTCGCGGAACAAAATACTTACCCTGTATCTACATGGGCGCTCTGTATCCGTTCACTCTCCGTGTTTCTCGGTTGATCGGAGCTCGGAGTGCTACACCTTTTTTTGAGCCACGTTGTTAGTACATGTCTCGCCATACAGGCTCAATTCCTCGAACAATCCTGTTGTTGAGGACAGCTGTAAAGATCTTATACAGCGTATTCAAACAAATTATTGGCCTGTAATTCTCTGGGTTGGATAAGTTGCCTTTTTTGGCAGGATTATAGTGCGTCCTAACACCAGCCACTGCGCAATGGGCGTCTCCGACTTTAAATATGAGGTGAATATGCGGGCCAAATGTTGGTGTGTAAAAGTAAACTTCTTCCACCAAAAGTTCTTGATACAATCTGGTCCAGCAGCGGAAAAGTTCTTCGTGCCTCTAACTGCTTTTTTCACCTCTTCGGCAGTGATTGATAGACATTCCTCCTCAGATTTTATAAGGTTGTCGCAAAACTCCTTGAAGCGGATGATATTGCCAGTATCTTCTTTCAACTCTAGTGTTTTCGGGATCTTGTACACCTCTCTCCAAAAAGTCTCTACCTCCTTGGGCTTGGGTGGATTTTTTACAGAAACAGGTAGATCGCTGAAGAGGCGCGATGGGTGAGCGAAAAACTGTTGATTCTCCTGGATCCATCTCTCCCTCTTCTGTATTCTCCTCCTTGCGTCAGATAACAGTCGTATTTTGTCAACAATATGATCCTTGATTGTCAGCAGCTTTGACTTGTTTAGTGTGTCATTCAAGATCCTTAGTTCTTGGGCGAACTTTCGAACCCTTTCCGTAAACGGTCTACCAGATGTTATGTAGTCAATCACACATTGAACACGGGACGCATTCTGTCTTGCCCATCCAATCTTTTTTTTCAGTTGATGCAAGCGTCTTTTGGTCTTTTGATCCATCGTCGGTTTCAGCCTTCGATTTGAATCAGCCAAAGCTCTCGCAGCACCATACACTGAGCAATTGATGGTCCAGAGGTCGGACTCTTGCGAGATATCTCCACGAAGGAAGGCATCCATTTCAGCCAGATCTTGGGGCTTAGGAGGAACTTGCATGTTAATGTTCCTTCTTGTAATGAAATTGCGATCATCTCTCAGAAGGTGCCTGCTTTCTGCATTTGGTCTCAATGTCGCTTCCTCATCTTCGTCTGCAGCTTGATCAAGCAGTGGTTGGGGAAGCGCTCCGCGTACATATCCATTTTTCCGGAGGTTGATGGCTTGATTTCGCAAAGACTGATGCCAAACGTGCTGAAGCTCTGGGTATTTCTCTCACCACAGAGTGTGCATACGCGCCATAAAGCCTCCGCGAGCAGGCATAATGCTGGCATCGTAGCAGTCTAGCTCAATGTGGGCGTTTCGCCGGTTCGTCGTCGTGTTTCCATTTATATTATTTTCAGCACCCCGAACTCTAGGCTGCTCGGCATTGTTTGCCGACCCATTGTCGGGTGCTCTGCGCGTTCGATTGTCTTGAACCGCATCTACAACATTTTGGTGTTTTGGTGGTTTCATTGTTTTTCCCACGAGCAGCTAGGGAGATGGTTAGTCCATCCTTATAGAGCCCCGCGTGCAAGGAAAAGGCTGATACTCTGAGAGGTCGCCCGGTATCTCAGAG
The DNA here is from genome assembly GCA_932195095.1 of Andricus curvator. Classification (NCBI taxonomy): domain Eukaryota; kingdom Metazoa; phylum Arthropoda; class Insecta; order Hymenoptera; family Cynipidae; genus Andricus; species Andricus curvator. The sequence continues at coordinate 568,966 of CAKNYM010053231.1, forward strand.
TCACCGGTTGAGACACCTAACCCAGGTACCATTTAGCTTTCGGCACGGTTGTTACGCCTTCGCTTAGGAGGTATTCCTTCGGGACTATCCCTGGACAATTGTCCGCGACTGCTTATTAATTATTCTAACCATATTCAGCAGAAACCCTTGGTACAGGGATCCTCTATCCGCAACATGAGGACGCGTTCGGTGGCTTTGTCATAGGCCCTTCGGTTCTATTCCAAAGGAGCCGAAACCGAAAACCGAATATATATATATATATATATATATATATATATATATATATATATATGTATATATATAATCTATAAATAATAAACCAAAAAGTATTTGTTACTACATTTTTTCGGAAATGTCACATACATGCATATTTGGTCAAAAAAGGTCAAATACAAATAATTATTCAAAAATAATATATCAGCAAACATCGTTTGCTGTACGACATCCTATGTCCATGTCGTTAAGATGTCTTTACGATATCTTAAAGACGTCGTAAGGACATCTTAACGACATGGACATAAAATGTCTTAAAGTCGTCGTAAAGATCTCGTCGCGATGTCGTAAACCCGTCGTCAAATTTTGTGCCCACGGGGTTTTTTTTGTTTCGTTTTAATGCCACGGGGGGGGGGGGCGTGAGCCCCCCTGGCTCTCTCTCTATGAATTGAGATAATAAAGTATACATTAGGGCTGTAAAATAAATATAACGGAAAAAATACTGAAATGAATAAATTTTATCATAATGAAGTGTATATTCTACATGCCAGTAAAGGTGAAGGTAAAGGTACACGAGTTTTATTCCTTTTGATCTTTTTGTGAAGATGAAAAATTATGTAGCACCTTCATCAATATTTTTATATTATATTATACATTCTTTTTTTAATCATAAAATCATCTTTACAATTTTACACAACTTTTTTATCTCCAGAAAAATAATTTTTTACAGACATTCAAATTTATATTGTTTGCTTGTAAAAACCTCAAAGATTTATTGACCCTGTCAACAAAAAATAATAAATATTTTAATCCTTGTGTTGAAAAAATGTGTCCTCTAGAAATTTGAAATCCCGTCGGCTTTCCTTTTTTATACTTTTCTCTTATTTTTATTATTCTAATTACTTTTTACTAAATGTTATTGAATTTAAAGTGTTATTCCACTTACTCATTACAATAAAATAAGTTTCACGTGCCTTTTATTACTATTTTCAAGTACTCTCCCAATACACTTATTTTAAAATAGACTTACGTCCCACTTACAGTCAGCCACGTTGCATTGGGCTAACTTCCCAATGCAACGAATTATGTGGTTACGTCACCAGTATCGCGTAGTGCCACCCACAATAGGCCTCTCTCGGATGGAGGCCATGGTTCAGTTGGGAGTGCCAATAGGACCGAACCGAGGCGACGACCTGGCAATGGCCCCGGACAAACGCGAGAATATCGTTTTAAATGGTCGGAACAACTCAGGAGAGACATCCTTACCTGTTGGCTAAGAAGCTCACCAGCGCGAAGAGGATTCATGCAGAGGTTACATGACCGTTGGGTCAATATGCACCCGGAATATGCTCATCAAACGCCTCAGTATTTAAGAGATCAGGTATCCTTTTTGCGAAAAAACGGATATGAAGCTCTTTATCAACAAGAAGAAGAGCAACATCCACGATACTGATCCCTAATACCGGAGATTTGTCAAGTCCAAAGAACTACTGGCCCATAGCTTGTTTAAAGACCAGCCACAAGCTATTCACTGGCATCCTCAAAGAGAGGATGTTAACATCTATCGAGCCGGTATGGAGTGCAATAGTTGAAAAACGTGGATGCAAGAGAGGGCTCACAGGTTAAAGGGAGAACCTGTTAATAGCCAGGTGTATTACCCAGGACTCGAACAGGTATCGACGCAATCTCTCCATGGCTTGGATTGACTACCGTGAGGCATTCAATAGCATGAACCATGAGCTACTTATGAAGCTACATCACATATAAAAGGGGGTCTTCCAACGAGACTCTCTAAGTCCGATAATTTTCTGCATCACCCTCTTGCATCTATCTATTGTGCTCCGAGGCAAAAGCTCTGGATACCTATGTGACCCGCCGAACAGAAGAGAATATAAGGTCAACCACCTTTTATACATGGACGACCTTAAACTCTTTGCTTCTTCAAAAGAAGACTTCAACATTCTTGTGGTGGCGGTAAATAGGTACTCTAAAGCGATTGGCATGAGCTTTGGACTGGACAAGTGTGCCTGCGTCCACCCACACTAAGGAAGGCTAGAAACTACATCATCGTGTGACGATCAGGATGTTCAACTCAGAGGCGGAAATACCATCCAACATCTTGGTAATGGAGAAACATATACATATATACATATAATTAAATTCTCGGCACCAGCCGATGGTAATATCACGGCAAAGGAGGAAGAAAAACGGGCGAAATACCAAGAACTTCTTTTCGAGCTGTAGTTCTTATAATCGGCTGTCTTGGAGGCATGACAGCTTCATTTCTTAGCCAACTCAACAACAAAATCCCGGCTTGCCACCGTCAGGCTCAGTCCATCGCGAGCCGGATGCAAAAGGCTGTTCTTCTGGGATCACTTCATCTGTTCCGTCGACGCTGTTCCTCATAACATTCTACAAAGATTGGTAGCTCTAAAAAAGTATCCAGAGTTCAAACTTTCATCTTCAACTGTGCCGTCTGCCGCGTAAGGTCATCCGCGGCTAAAGACCGGACTCCAAGGAACAGTGTTTTACGAAGTCTCTAGCGTAAATTTCCCGCTCTTGCTTACCTTCTGGATTAGAAGGAGCAGGAGTGGATGACGTACACGTTCCAGCTGCGTCGGGATTGGTTGCTTTGAGGAACCATGATGGTAGCTTTCGGATTCTACAACTTCTCAAATAAAAAAAATTAAATAAATAAAATAAAAATTGATAACAAGATAATAACAAGATAATTGATAACAAGATGGTAGCTCTAAGAAAGCATCCAGAGGCGACTGTTGTCACTTCCAATGTTTGCGGCCGCTGTTTATGGATAACAGGGGTAAAATACGAACTCCAAAGTACACCATGCTCCTAATTCTGTACCTACAACATCATCGCAAAAGATTTCAGACATCGTATTCAATTAACTTATAACATCCTCATCTCATCAGTCACTTGACTTAGTCCGTGGCTATGATGAAAAACCGGGTTCATCCGAAAACAAGTTAAACAAAAAATAATCATTGATAACAACTTGATTATAATTATAAAACGTTTATATTCAATAATAACCCAGTGGGCACAAAATTTGGCGACGTCTTCACGACATCGTTACGACATTTTTACGACCACTTCACGACATCCTATGTCCATGTCGTTAAGATGTCTTTACGATATCGTACAAACGTCGTACGATCTGGCGATGTCTTTTCGACATCGTAAAGACATCTTACCGACATGGACATAATATGTCTTAAAGTCGTCGTAAAGATATCGTAATGATGCCGTGAAGACGTCGTCAAATTATGTGCCCACTGGGAAATCAATAGATGACATGAATGTTGTTGGCCGTAGTGAGAATGTATTCGGTGACAGGTACTGGGAGTTTTTTTATGGAATTTGTGTTGTAGGGGTGAGTTGAGTGTGAGGGTGGAAGCCCAGGAGGTGAGTAACGGTGTGTGGGGTGAGTTGCGGGGAGATGAATTAATGTTTAACGTGGATATGAGGTGGGGTTTAGTGAAATAGGGAAAGTGTTGTTAGGTTGATAAGGATTCAGGTTAAGTTGTGGACAGGAGGTTTGGGCTTTTGAGGGGGACAAGGGTGGTTCTCATATGGCTAGAGGATGTTGAGGGAGAATAAACGGTATCTGCAAGGGCTGCTAAGGGCAGAATAAAGTGAAATACAGGAAAATATAGGGCGATTGGCGGCAACAAAGTTCATAGACATCTATCGGTTGCAGTAGGTACTGCATGGAGATGTCCCCGTTACCGACGAAAGAGCAGGGTGTGAGAGAGCTGGAGAGGATCAGCGAGAGTGCTGGTAGTAATGTAGACGGGAAGGGGTCTTTCCACACGCCATTGCGAGTAGCAGCGCGTGGTCCAGGGTCGAGCGGCGTCAGTAGGAAGGGTAAAAAGCTGCACTGGGGGAACGAGGCAGACGTGAAAGCGCGGTAGAGAGTTCTTTCAAGAGGAGCGGCAGGACACGTGGGTGCCACCCCAAAAAATCGAGGGAAATTCGGAAAAGAAGGCACTAGGGATGCTAATATGGGAAATTAGGGGATTGAGAGAAGACGCAAGGGGGACTAAAGAGCAGATCAAAAGTATCAGGGAGGACTTGAGGATTAGAGACGCGAAATGTGAACAAGAGATAAAAGAGCTGAGGGAGAAAATAGAAGGAGTAGAGAGGGAGGTGGTGTTGGTGAGGAAGGAAAAAGAAGTTAAAGTGAAACAGATGGAAGAGAAAATTAGGGTGTGGAAAGAAAGAACGAAATAAAGGCTAGAGAAGATAAAGGGCATGTCGGACATGGAAGTAGGTGACAGGACGGAGGACGAGCAGAAAAAAAAATAGAGAGAAAAGAGACGGCAGAAAGGAGAAATGATAGGAAAGAAAGGGTGGGTGTGGAAACGCTTCTACAGAGCATAAGGGAGGTTAAGGGCAAGGTAGTTAAAGTAAGGCTGGTGTGAAAGAAGGGAAATAAAGTTTTCATCGACCACTATTCGACGCGGAAGGAAAGGGATGTACAGAGAATGCTGAATGACAGGGCTAAGAGGGAGAGGTGTCGAGGGAGAACGGCGAAGGTAGGGTATAGGAAAAGGAAAGTAGATGAGAAAATGTGGGTGTGGGACGAGGAGAAAGAGGTGTTAAATGTTGTGCAGGGGGACTTGTTTCATAGGAAGTGAGAAGGTGGGGGTAAAGCATGGTGGAAGAGTAGTAAAGGTGCTGTACTGGAACGTAGCAAGCGTGAAGAAAGGAGATGAGGATTTCTGGAGGTAAAGAAGATGATGAAGAGTTGGAGAAGATACCTGGATAAGAATAGGTTAGAGTTGAATGCGGAAACGTCCAAGGATATGGTGTTCAGGAAATTATGTGGAAAGAGTAAGGGAAGTGAGTGGTAGTGGAAGGGAAAGGTGGTGCAGGAGGTGAAAGAGTTTGTGTACCTGGGCTTCCTGTTTCGGAGAAATGGGGAAGTGGATGGTCATATAAAAGAGAGAGTGAGAAGATCAAATGTGGTGATGAGGCATCTGTCGGGGCTAAGAAAGGAGTTATTCGCAGATGATTTTGTAAGGAGAATGAAATTGTTCGAATCGCTAGTGATGAGTGTCTGTATAGGTGTGTGGAGTGCACAATGGGGTTGGCAAGGAATGCGCCTATTTATATTTTCAGGAGGAAGATGGGGAGAACGATTTTAGGGATTATAAGAGGGAGTCGGGCGTGTAAATATGAGGAGAAATTTTTGGAAGGAGGAAGTGATCTGGTAAGGAAGTGTTGGTGGGAAAAGGAGAATAGAAGAGGTGGTGGGTAAATGGAGGCTGGAAGAGAAAGGTATTTTTCAACAAATGGACTGCAGATGGATGAATTGAGACGGATACACGGGGAAAGGTGTATGAGATGGTCAAGAAAAACGGCGTGGGGAGGGAAGGCAACAGGGGAGTAGAGAACTAGAGGGTCAAGGTATGATGGGAACTATGGGTGGATTATACCAAGGGAGCGAGCGCAATATTTGTTTGAGAAAGGAGAGAAAGTAGGTCAGGAGCCTATAGCGAGTATAATATTTGGGTGCATGGAGGGTTTTAATAGGTTCTGGAGTTCTAGGGAGAAGAGGTTGGTCACTGGTTCGAGGAGTGCGAGGAGGTAGAAAGGAGTGTGATAAGCATGGAGGTATTGATGCATGAATGGGGCGACAAACGGGCAGTAGTATGGGTGAAGGGGGTGTTGAGTAAGATGGAGAAGAAGAGAAGGGAGGAGGATGAGGAATGGAGAAGAAAATATTGTAGATGGGAGAGGAAGTAGATATAAGTAAACTGTAAATATTGTAAATATAATAGAAAGAGTATATAATATAACATTGAAAGGCACGATTAGGTTTACGTCGATGGTTATATTCTTCTATTGAAGATTTAGCCTACGGTGATCAATTTAAATGAGAATAGAGTAGAATTTCTGTAAATAAATAGTGACTTTTACTGAATATTGGAACTTTATTCCTCATCCCGTGAAATCTCCCCTTTGTACATTTATGACATTCAATTAAAATTTAAATTTAAATATAATTAGTAGACCTCAAAATCCGCGAGTCTCAAAATGTATCATTCTTACGTCTTCATCATGCATTCCTATGCACCAGATACCAGATTGCCGTGAGGAACTAAAATCTTCATCACGGAAACGCCAATCATCGATCATTAGCATGAGAATTGTAGGAGGACATCCAATACGATAACGAATTGCAAAACTATTATTCATTTAGCAAAAGCCTCATACAAACAAATATGAAGTTAGATTCCTCGAATCTACACCTATACATTATTACTCTTCTTCTACACATGGAAGTATTCACAATCTCCATATGCTGATAAGATGTTTTGAATCACACAAATTACCAGTACATCTAGAACGTGGCATGTATAATCGCCGAACGGACATATTGATATGCAAGCAATTGGTACATGCAGTGATTATATCTCTTAGCCGGCAATTGCAATCACCTGATGAAGATCTTGCAGAAGCAATGAGATTAGCAGACGACGCTTTAAAGGAATTTGGAGAAATGCGACAAGACGCAGAAAAAAGCTTTCATTTTCTTTTCGAACACGTTAAAGAAGTATGCACCAACCTAGGTATAGAAATCATAGGTACCGCGATACAGTTGTCGCCAAATGAATCGTTCCAATTTGAAAACCACAGACGCTGAGGCATACTAACGCATTGCTTTTTACATTCCCTTCCTTGTTACATATATTGCTCATTTGAAAAGCCGGTTCCTAGACCAAATAGACCCAAATAGACTCAAATAGCGAGCATGAAAGATTTTCACTTACAGAATGTTATGTGGAAAGAAGTCAAAATTCTATGCGATAAAAGTATGTTACATGTCATTCATGATTATATTATTTACGTTTAAAAGGAAATAAACTTAAGCCTGACAAATGTTATAAAGTACAAAGATTTAAAGAAACTGTGATTGCAATTTAATTTTAAGACTGTACTTTCATTTGTGTATTACTCTTTAATAAATGATTTCCAGGCATCAAAGACGTTTGTCTTTGAATTTTATAACCGTTTTTCGTTTTAACTTTAATTTTGTATTAAAATGCAAACATTTAATGTTCATATATAATTTATGCAATAAAAAATTAATATTAAAGTTTTCGAGATTTACTTATTAAAATGTCATCAATATTTTTAAATTTATAGTCCTTGAACTTTGTTTATACTTATTTTCTGTTAGACCATATTTGACGCTTATTTTAGATATTCAAATTTTTTTTGTCAATATCATTGTTACATTTAGAAACTACTATGTTTTCTGCTTACTTATAACTATTTATTTAGCATTTAAGATTTATTCTAATTTCTTAGTCTCATGCCCGTATTTTCATGGAAATGCTTTATTGATAGTGGCAAGAAAAATAATAAAAAATTCCCCTAGCAAAAAGCTGTACGGAACTTAGTTTAGGCATAAAAAAGCTTCAACTTGCAGATGTTACTTTGAAATTAATCAATGTCGTTGACCACTGGTCCATATTTTCATTAAAAAATAACCAATTGCGAGGTCTCACAGTTTACTTTGACGTTTCGACTGTTCTTTGACAGTCTTCATCAGAAAAACAAAATAGAGACAATAAATTTGACCATTCGTTTGTAAAAAGTGTTGTTGTGTCGATTGTTAAAAGTTTTTCAGTAAGTGAAAAATGAACGGAATTTCTATTAAGTGTAATTTGAGACTATGTATGAAATTTTGTGTTGAAGTTATATCAATGATTTTTACTCCGTCTGCAGGGCGAACATAATTAAAATTTATTTAAAAAACACAGGAGATATTAAAATTGTGTATGTATCTATACCATCCCGCAGACGGAGATCTCTCACTCCAGGTCGGGTATGGTAAAAGGCTTCAAAGACAAAGGCACGCGGGCCAATGTGAAATCAAGAAATGTCTTCTACGTTTCGTCCCTGGATGAAAGATTAATTTCAGTTAGCAAAATGACAGGCAGCGGGATTAACGTCAATTATAGCGAAACAGAATTGAAGTTCATCATAAAGCAAAAATTCTGTTAAGTGGTACGCGACACGGCGATCTTCATAAATTAAAGAAACATAAAGAAAATTGCCAGCATGTATGGCATCGGATATTTGGGCATAGGGATCCGCAAGCAATTACGGGTTTAGAAAATAAATTTCTAGCTACGGGAATAAAAGTTGAGGATTGCGGTATTAGGGAACCATGCGAGTGCTGCATAAAGGGTGAAATTACTTGAAAGCCATCTCCGAAAGAGTCCAGCAATAGTACAAAATCAATTTTTAATTTAATTCACATGGACATATGCGGTCCCATGGAGACACACACACTGTCAAAGAATAGGTATATTCTAACCTTGATAGACGATTACAGACAGTTTTCAACTATTCGTTTAATGAAAAATAAAAATGAAACGACACGGGTAATTAAAGAATTGATCGAGTCGTATCCAATATACTGTTGCTTACACACGAGAACAAAACGGGGTTGCAGAAAGGAAGAATAGGACCCTGATGGAAATGGCGCGATGCATGCTCATTGATGCGGGTATGGAGGAAAAATATTGGGAAAAGCTATAAATACAGCTAATTATTACCAAATTTACTTCCTACAAGATGCAGGAAGAAAACGCCATACGAGTTATGGCACTCAAGGAAGCTTGACATCAAAGATTTTCATATTTTTGGATCCACAGAATATGCACTTACTCCTAAGGAAATGCGAAGGAAACTAGACCAAAAGGCCGGGAAATTAATTTTGATGCGGTATTTAGAGGAATCGAGGGGGTTTCGACTTCTGGGTACAAAGACAAGCACCTTAACGTATCCTGCAGAGGAGGCTGAAGAGGAAAATAAAAATGACACCGTCAATAAAGATGTTTCCAGCAACCGCGAATCAAGTATCGAAAGTGAGAACAGCACGGAAGATATTCAAGAAGACAATCGCAGGTGTTCAGATTGGAGCAAAAAAATTGTTCCGCCTTCTAGGTATATGGCAAGATTAAATTCAGTTCTGCAAGCAAAAGAAGAACCAAGAAGTTTCAAGGAGGCTTTGCAAAGCTCAAACTAAGCAGACTGGTGATCAGCAGTAGAAGGAAAAATGATCGCATTAACATGGAATGAAACCTGGACTCTCGTCGAACCACCAGAGTAAGCAAAAATTGTAGGATGCAAATAATTTTTTAGATTATGAAGAATTGCAGTAGGTATGGTGAGTAAGTATAAAGCAAGGTTAGTCGCTCAGGGATTTTTTCCACAATTTGGGATTGATTACGACGAAGTTTTCGCACCTGTTGCGCGACAAACCACTTTTAGAACACTGCTAGTCATCGCAGGAAAAGAAAAAATGTTTGTATACCACTAAGATGTGGAAAAGTCTTCCTTGAATGGGGATTTGAAAACGGCAGTTCTAATGAAACAGACAGAGGGATTTATAGTTCCATGTAAGGAGCATATGGTTTGTAAATTGAACAAATCCCTATATGGATTAAAGCAAGCTGCTAAGGCCTGGAATCAAAAACTTCATGAAAAACTTATAAAACATAGCCTCGTTCACGGTCAGGTTGATCCCTGTTTATACATAAAGGGCTCAAAGTTCATGAAACACTTATAACACATGGCGTCGTTCAGGGACAGGTTGATCCCTGTTTATACATAAAGGGCTCAAAGGGCGAGAAAGTTTACCTCATTAGTTATGTGAATGATTGGGTAATAGCGAGCATGAATCAGGATCAAATTTTTCAAATAGGTAAAGATTTGTGACATTATTTCAGTCTGATCAATCTTGGAAGATTGCACTATTATCTTGGAATCCAAGTCGATTGGGACGAGAAAAGGATGTTTGGCCTCAGTCAGCTTCAATATATTGGTGATCTTCTCAAATAGGTCGGCTTGAGAGACGCAAAGATATCAAAAATACCACTAGACATCGGATACGTCAAGTCAAGGAAGGATAAGAATCCAATGGAGGATAATAACTCATATCGAAGACTTATAGGAAAACTCCTATATATAGCAGTTATCTACACATCGACAGAGTTGTGGGCTAGTTTAGATGGTTGCTATTCATTTTTCTGTTTAAGATTATCATCGTTGAGGGTGTTAAAATTGTAACGATGATTCAGAGATACCTGTGCAAGTAAAGAGAGGAAGGTGCAGCTATATGTAAGCTCGTCCACTTTGGGGTACAGAGGGCACATTTTTGTCTCTGGCAGTTAATCCCAATTCGCCCTTTGACGCGTATTGCTCATACAAATAGCTTCTCACACTTAAATTCAGTTTTCTCAAGTTTAATATAAGTTTCACTATTTCGGTTGTAAATATTTGTACGGTTTATCTAAATCAATTAATAATCAATTAATTTTAAACTATAAGTGTTTTATCCCAATCCTGTGTCCTGACGCGACGCTGGTATAAAGTTACATATTCGAACATCACTCAATGGTTTCCTTTGTGTGAAATGAGAATAAGAGGAATGATTGTGATTTTCTGGACATTTATTTTCTTGATCAATATTATTTCTGGGACTTTGGAGAGGGTCAATAGATCGGTTAAAATGAATGAAGTTTGCAGAAAAATTATCTCTTGTTCAGTATACATTAACATTCTTATGTATTCTGTCAGGTGAAATAGTTTTATTAAGCAAAGACGTATCTAACAAATTTGAACTTAACTCAGCATTAGCTCCATTATTGATATTATTTAAATTTGCTGATAAAATTTGATCATCAATATTGATATTTTAAGAAGGGCGTCTTATCCATTTGCGACTATATGTGCTGTACGCAGAATAATCCTGTTGTGAAGACATTCACGATTCAGTATTACGCGAGCACCTTGACGGCGTGAGATGTAGAGTCGCGGAACAGAAGACTCAACGTGCATGCTTTGCGTTACTGTGCATAACCTTTCGTCACCCGATATCAAGAGATCTGAGCTCGTCCTTCATCCATAGAACCACTCCAAATAAATAGAGTACTGCCGGGACGACAAGCATTTTCGTTGCACTTTGTTCCTCGCCGACAGTTCGGAAAAACAAATTTTCCTGATGAGACGTTTGTATCTGCTTCGGAGAGTACCCTTTATAGATGTCATGACCTGAATGTGGCTCTGTGACACGCCCAGGTATGTATAGGTCTCTCCAGCGCTGAGGTGTCGTATAGCGCTTCTGTCCACGAGCTCAGGGTCTGCGGGGATGCCATTAAGGTGTCCTCGCTTCAAATAAACCTTGGCGCATTTTTCTAACGCAAACCTCATTCTAATCTCCTGAGTGTATTCTTCAACGATCTCTAGAGCTAAGTGTAGTTGCTCTTAATTTTTAGCATAGATCTTAGCCCTCTATTGGCGCCCTGGGTGTGCAGTAGGGTGGGTCGAAAATAAATACTTTTGGAATTCAAAATTGCTACAACGCGGAAAAGTAGCGTATTGGGGTCCTAAAAAAGTATAATTAATTTGGAATCGATCGGCATGCAGCTTGGTTACCCGCGCTCGAAAAAAAGGTTTCAACAATTTCTTTTTTGCAGATTTTTAAAATTTTATTGAGTTTCAATTTTTTTTTACATACCTGGAGGTCAAAAAAGTCTTCTCAATTTTTTTCGGATTTTAATCTATCATTTTCTGAGAGATAATTCCTATTTGATTTACCATTGTTTTTGGAAATTTTTTTTAACACGTTTGCAAATAGGAGGAGAACTATTTGAGGCACATGAAAACTTTTTAGTGAAAAAAATGCATTAGAAAAAAAATCCCCAAACCCCAGGGATCGATATTGGCAATACAGCGAATTTTTGAAATTTTGATTTTGGTATTTTGTGAACTTATCTTCATAACTTGTAGTTGAAATATTGTTGTGAGCATGTATGTGTGTTTTAAAGATAGAAATACACTAGAAAAGAAATCCACAAGACCGAGGAATCGAAATTGGCGATACAGCGAATTTTGGAAATTTTGGTATTTCTTGAGCTTATCTTTATAACTTGTAGTTTGAACATTTTTATGAGCATGTGTGAATTTTTGAAACGTAGAAATACGCTAGAAAAAAAATCGACAAGACCCAGGAATCGAAATTGGAATAAGGGCACATTTTTTATTTCGGAATTTTGTATCTAGCAGAATTAATTTTTTTTATTTATAAGTTTAACATTTTCTGAAATTGCATGAAAAAAGAAAAAAATGGGTGAAATAGCATGTACAAAGAACGATACCTTCTTTCATTTCGAAAAAGAATTGCATCTAAGGAAATCAGGTTCATAGGTAACTTTTTTAATTCAATAAACACCGATTCAGCATTTTTAAAAGTTGCTGTTTTCAATTAAGATTCCTGGGTCATGTCGACTTTTTTTCTACTGTATTTCTAGGTTTGAAAATTCCACACAAGCTCGAAAAATGTTAAACTTATAAATAAAAAAAATAATTCTGTTAGATACAAAATTCCGAAATAAGAAAATTTGCTGTCATTCCAATTTCGATTCCTGGGTCTTGTGGATTTTTTTGTAGTGTATTTCTATATTTAAAAAACACACACATGCTTAGCAAAATGTTTAAACTACAAGTTATGAAGATAAATTCATGAAATACCAAAATTTAAAAATTCGCTCTATTGCCAATTTCGA
>CAKNYM010053231.1:581799-638372 GCA_932195095.1 Andricus curvator
AAATTTAAAAATTCGCTCTATTGCCAATTTCGATTCCTGGGTCTTGTCGATTTTTTCTAGTGTATTTCTATGTTTAAAAAATCCACAGATGCTAACAAAAATGTTTCAACTACATGTTATGAAGATAAGTTCATAAAATACCAAAATCAAAAATGTTAAAATTCGCTGTTTTGCCAATTTCGATTCCTGGGTCTTGTGAATTTGTTTTTCTCGTGTATTTCTATGTTTAAAAACCCCACACATGCTCACAAAAATGTTTCAACTACATGTTATAAAGATAAGTTCACAAAATACCAAAATCAAAAATTTAAAAATTCGCTGTATTGACAATTTCAATTCCTGGGTCTTGGGGATTTTTTTTTCTAATTCATTTTTGTCACTGAAAAGTTTTCATGTACCTCAAATAATTCTCCTCTTATTTGCCGACGTGGTAAAAAAAATTCCGAAAACAATGGTAAATTAAATAGGAATTATCTCTCAGAAAATGATAGATTAAAATAAAAAAAAAATTGAGAAGACTTTTTTGACCTCCAGGTATATGAAAAAAAAATTGAAACTCAATAAAATTCTAAAACTCTGCAAACAAGAAATTTTTGAAACCTTTTTTTCGAGCGCGGGTAACCAAGCTGCATGTCGATTGATTCCAAATTAATTATACCTTTTTAGGACCACAATATGCTACTTTTCCGCGTTGTAGCAATTTTGAATTCCAAACGTATTTATTTTCGACCCACCCTAGTGTGCAGCCACCCAGAGGTAGTATAAAAGTGAAAATTTGCGAAAAAGATATGACTGTGGAAGTGGGGATGGGGGTCGGTAAATTAGGGAAAAATAGGGCCTACCTGGCAGGCATAGGACCTTATTCAGTAGTCTGCAGCTATTCGAGTTAGAAGCATTTGAAGTGCGTTGTGTGTATCTATTTACCATTTTCAGATTGCGAAATAAATATACTTTCTTTCTATGATATGAAAACTGTAAATATCACCTAATCGGTGGGAGTGTACAGTTCATGAATCACTATGATTTTTTTAATTCCACCCAATTTCAAGGAAATACCCATAGAAAACGCGACTTTTGCCACTTTCGAGCATTTTTGAACATTTATTTCGTTTAAAATTTTACTGTCCTTTACTTGGTTGAAATATCAATACCAAACTTATATATCTGTATTTTTGACATTCTACAGATTTCGTTTCACCCCTGCAAAGTTGAAAAATATGTATTTCAAATAGTTTTTGTCCCTGAAATAAGTTACCCAGATAGCACAAGAGTTTGCGGCAAACTTGCCTAAACCTTGTGATGCAAGGTTGGGAGGCTTGCATTGCAAGGTTCAGGCAAGCTTCCAGCATATAAGAAAATGTCCGCCATGCGTCAATATTGCGAAGTAAGATTGAGGAAACGCTGCATGACAATCTTTAATTAGATCCATTGCGCAGTAGTTTTCTATGGCACCTAGATCTGCGCAGTAGTTTTTCAATGTTTTCCCAGAATGCCGCCTCACGTGTGTACAAAAGTGTATGAGATATCTTACTTAAGAAAAAAATTTTAAATAAAACTTTCCGACCAATCTTCTTCCAATATTCCCTGAATATTGCAGGCAAGCTTGCAGGAAGGTTCCCATGGCGCAGTTCCCTCAACCTTGCTTCGCAATATTGCCGCATGGCGGACATTTTCTTATTTGCTGAAAGCTTGCCTGAGCCTTGCGATGCAAGCCTCTGAACCTTGCATCGCAAGGTTTAGGCAAGCTTGCCGCAAACTTTTGTGCTATCTGGGTATGCATGGCTACACACCCATAGCGCCCAGAACGGGACTCTAGAAAATGTGCGCCATCAACCACTCCGGAATAGGCTTTTCCGACTTTAGATACGAGGTGAAAATGCGGGCCAGATGCTGGTGGGTTGAAGAAAACTTCTTCCACAAGAAAGTCTTGATATCATCTGGTCCCGGAGCGGATTAGTTCTTTATGCCCCTCAATACTTATTTCACCGCCTCGGTAGTGATAGGTGGGCATTCTTCCTCAGATTTTATGAGGGTAATGCACAGATCATTGAATCTATTCATGTTCTTCGAGCCTTCTAGCGCCAGATAGTACCCGTATTCTGTCTACAATGTGCTGCCTGATTATCAGCAGCTTTGACTTGTTAAGTGTGTGATAACGGATGGTTGGTGGAAGAGCGCACATTACTCCTTCCAATGATGGGAAATTCAGCTGGCTCGAAGGATTACAGACCAATCACTTGTCTGAACACACTCTATGAGATCTTCACAGCTATCCTAAATGATAGGATTGTTCGGACAATCAGACCTGTGTGGCGAGAAATGTACGAACATCGCGGCTCAAAGAAAGGCGTCGCAGGATGTCGGGAGAACCTGCTCTTCGATAGATGTATCTGCAAAGACGCAGTATCCTACTAGCGCTACCTATCGATGGCCTGGATTGATTAAGGAAAGCTTTCGATTCAACCTCCCATAGACTTATCATCTGTCTGTGGGAAAGCTTAAAGGTCCATCCACACATCGTGAGGTGTATAGAGTGATTAATGCCGCTTTGGAAAACCAAATTTACTATCTCATCTGAAAAACATCGTGTAATCACTAACAGTGTCACCTTTCAGAGAGGTGTGTTACGCTAATGGTCTTGATCATCGGCGCTCTCGGAGGTGCCAAGGTTTCATTGGTTAATAGCCTGAAAAGCATCCCTGCGAGTCAACAAAATGCTTGCGGGTCGCTCCGTGTCCTCAGGGTATACGAGACTTTTGCCGGATAATTGTATTCAGTTTGTCGCAGACTGTAACCACCTATCTGACGGTGGCGAGACGTGGTCACAGATGAAATTTTACCGCGATTTCGCTGGGAGCGGGTGCAATTTTTCAGATTAGCTCCCGCTCCCGGCGAAATCCTGCACTGAAGTATTTTTTACTTAAAAAAGTTCTAAAGAGATAATTTCAGATAAGCGACGTACGTATGAAATGTTTAAACAGTCTGTTTTTCGCATGAAGGAATAGTAAGCAGTAGTATCTCTGTTAATAAGAAGTGGGCTTGAATTGTTATTTGTCATTAAAAAATACCAGGGAGATAACTTCAGATGAATGATGCATAGTTTTGAATAATCAGACAATATTATTTATTAAAAAACTTTTAAAAGAGAACCACATTGCCGACATAGCGAAATCTTATCTCATGACATCTGATAAACAATATATGATTATCACGCGTTCAGATGAAAGTTCAATGACGTCAGAAGTTTCATTTGGTAGAATGAATCTTATGTGTATAACCATAAGTTAAGAATTAGAGTATTGTGTAGTGTAGTATGGTATTATATTTGGCCTGGCTGTTTATGGGTTAAACTTTCTTATCTTACTAGCTAGAGTATGACTTACTTCGAAGGATCTTCAATTTTAATATATTTAAACATTCCATAACGAGGCATCACTCGTCTGACATTATCTTTTTGATATTTTAAATGGTTTACTACAAAATTCATTAGTGCCTTTCTTTTCATATTTGCCGAAGTCTTTAATTTTATTAAAAAAATACATTACAATCTCGAAGATTCTAGATTTGGCACGGAAATGGACCACGTTTTTTAGCGTAGAACAGAACCATGTCTGTATCATGTCGGTAACAGAAGTCTACGATAAGAAATCTCCCTACCCTTTGCTTTCGTGAGTAAAAATCATGTCCAAAATAATTACCAGATTTCAGACATTCGAAGGGATGTATGGAAATATAGGTAGAACTGAAAGAGTCATGATTGGTTTGAGTTTCATAAATTTTCTTAATTTTCCATATATTTCATAAATTTCCAAAGAAATTCATCCATTTTACAAATTTTCGAAAATTTTTTAAGAATTTATAAATTACTTCATGTAAATTTTGGCCCAATGTTTGCGTCTCCTGCCTCACAGTGCACAGTTAGCCTCTTCAGCTTGCGAGGGCCTTTCCAACCTCCTTCTAAACACTTCCGCGTCAATTTTAAATTCCACCGACATTAGTGTGATACCTCTGTATTCCTCCACCCGTTTGCCCTCTCCTTTTTTAATCAAAGGTACTACCAGCTCTGTCTTCCATTCCTCCAGCCACCATCCTCCTCTCCACACCGAAATCCTCCATGTCTCTTCTTTCACCCCTAATCCTCCGTATTTCAATGCTTCATTTTCCCAAGGACGACCGTCTTCTGCATTCTCCCTGAAAGTGTATCAGCATTTCGTTGACATGCAGGGATGCTTTTCAGGTTATTAACCCGTGAAAGCTTGGCACTGCCAAGAGCACCCATAATCAGGACGACTAGATTAATAGAATATTCCAGGGATAACCGTTACAAGTCCCTCATGAGGTCTTTATACCTCTCTTTCTCTTCATTCTCCTTGGATGTGATGTTCTCGTTGGCTGATGCCGGAAATTCGATAACGGACATGGTTTGATAATGTTTGATGCACTTTGCTCAACCCTGATATCAAAGTCAAGGCCAAGTATTCCAGCAGCCTCCTCCGCTGCTTTGTACAGAAACGCTCCTTTGCCCACGTCTTTGTGCTTCCGGACAATTTTAAGAAGAGTGTCTTGTCCATTTGCGACTGTATGTGCTGTACCCAGAACAATCCTGTTGTGAAGACATTCAAAATTCAGTATTCCGCGACCACCTTGACGGCGTGAGATCTAAAGTCGCGGAACAGAAAACTTAAGGTGCATGCTTTTGTTCATGAGCATAACTTTTCATGAACCAATATCGAGGGATCTGAGCTGGGCCTTCGTCCCTGGAACTACTTCAAATGAATAGAGTACTACCGGGACGGAAAGCCTGTTCCTTGCAGATACTTTGTTCCACGTGGACAGTTCACAGGACAAAATCTGTCGGATAAGACGTTTGTATCTGCATCGGAGAGCATTCTTAATAGATGTTACGTCCTGAATGCGGCTTTGTGGCACGCCCATGTATGTATATGTCTCACCAGCGCCGAGGTGTCGTATAGCGCGTCTATCGACGAGACCAGGGTCTCTGGGGATGCCATTCAGTTTTCCGCGCTTTAAATTAACCTTGGCGCATCTTTCTAACCCAAAATTCATTCCAATATCTTAAGTGTACTTTTTGACAATCCCTACAGCTACATCTAGCTGCTCTTTATTTTTAGCGTAGATCTTGAGATCATCCGTGTAAAATACATGAGTGACCTTATACTTTCAAATTACAGGTTTGCCACCGAAGCACCCTTGGGAATGGCGAAGTGCGAGAGATAGTTGAAATAATGTGAGGCAAAAGAAGAGAGGGCTCATGGTGTCGCCCTGAAAGACACCTACCTGAAAGGTGACGTTGTTAGGTGCCAAACGATGTTTTCCAGATGAGATAGTAAATCTGGTTTTCCAAAGCGCTATCAATCTCTTTATGCACCTCACGATGTGTGGATGAACTTTGAAGCTTTCCAACAGACAGATGATAAGTCTAGTAGAGGTTGAATCGAAAGCTTGCCAAGAGTCGATCCGAGCCATCGATAGGTAGCGCTGGTAGGATGCTGCGTCTTTGCAGACAAATCTATCGATGAGCAGGTTCTCCCGAAATCCTGCTACGCCTTTCTTTGAGCCGCGTTGTTCGTACATCTCTCACCACACAGGTCCAATTGTCCGAATAATTTTATCATTTAAGATAGCTGTGACGATCTTGCACAGCGTGTTCAGACAAGTTTCCGGCCTGTACTTCTTTGGGTTCGACAATTCGCCTTTTTTTGGTAGTATTCTAGCGCGTGTTAACACCAGCCACTGCAGAATGGGCGTCTATGACTTCAAATATGAGGTAAATGTACGGGCCAGATGATGGTACGTAGAAGTAAACACTCTGAACACTAAACACATTCTATCTTGCTCATCCAATCTTCTTGTTTAGTTGATGCAAGCGTCTGTTGGTCTTTCGACCCATCGTCAGTTTTAACCTTCGATTTCAATCAGCCAAAGATATCCTCACGAAGGGAGGCATCCATTTCAACCAGATCTTAATGCCAGATCTTAATGCTTCCTCCTCTTCGTCTGCGGTTTGTTCATACAGTGGTTCAGGAAGCGCTCTGCGTACATATCCAGTTCCTGAGAGGTGGGTAGCTTGATTTTATAAAGACTGATGCGAAACGTGCTGAAGCTCTAGGTGTTTCTGGCACCTATGCGCCATAACGCCTCCGTGAACAGGGATAATGCCGGCATCGTAACAGTCCAACAAGTCATCCTTAAGTTGATTCGTCCACACAATGTGAGCGTTTCGCTGGTTTGTCGTCGTTTTTTGCATCTAAATTATGTTCAGCACACCGAAGTCTAGGGTGATCGGCACTGTGTAGATTACTTTACTCAAAATACCGAAATTATAACCAAATTTTATAGTTATCGCATAATTGTAACCGATATTTCATTTAATTGAATGTGCATCGTATATGAATATTAGAATCTAAACGGATCCACTATGACGTTTTACCTTTTTTTTTAAATTTTGTTCCGGATGTCGAAACAACCAAAAAGTAACAAAATATTTTATACTTTTTGGGTAACGTAACGTAATATAACGAAACGCAAGTTTCGGCCGGGTACCTGGGTTTAGCTGTATTGAGCGAAAGAACTTTTAAAAACTATTTAAAGATTTTTGGGCGCCCGGGTTTAGCTGTTCTGAGGGAAACAACTTTTAGAATCTGTTTAAAGTTTTCTCTGTTAAATAACTGCGTAAGATAATAAGCGCTTTTCGTTTTTTCTTCCCCAACAGGACTTTAATTTGAGTTATTTTAGTTCCAAACCATCTTTAAAACTATTTGAGTGATAAGCGTTATTTATTTTCCTTACTTAAATGTATTCCGCGTTATTTTCTGTCCACGACTTTGCCTAATACTATGGTTAAGTTTAAAAGTTAAATAACTTAGGATGAACAGTCAATAAAATACCCTGTTGATTGATGTCTGCGAACGGATTCAGTGAAAAGAACCTAATTGGGGCAAATTGAGCAAAATAACCAAGGAGTCTCAGTAAATTTCGCTTAGCAACAACCACGAATTGAAGCAGGTTGTGAATTCGTGTAAGATCGCGAAAAAGTAATATAATCTTCAAATATCCTATTCGCCCGAATTCAGCGAAAATTTTTCGGGGAGTTCGAATTCACGCTCGAATTCGTTCCAATTCATGAAAGCAAATGAAAGCCCTCTGACTACAAATGAAAATCCACTGACTACTTCTGGACTACTTCAGACTCTTGGTGGTCCCAACATGAACGGAGAAACGTTATCATGACTGTCAAAGTCTCTTGCGCACGTCTCGGTGCACATATGCGAACCACAGCTGAAACTGCTACCAGACTACTACCGACTACTAGTGATTCCCAGAAGGATTCCCACGCTCAAATCGAAATAGTAGTGCACAGCCCCTCGCAGAAACGACTCTTAAATTATTTACAATTCGTCAGGGCGAATTACATTATTTGTTCTTTTTTATGTATACCATTAAGCCATTTCCCTTTCAGGGTAGGCGTGACACTACCCGATTCGAGTAGTGTTTCTAGGTTAGTTTCTTGTAGTAAATAACTACAAGTGTGGGCTCACCACACCCACGATGTGCCAACAGCACTCAGTTTTCTCGAATGGTGACCCATTCAAGCACTAACCGCGCCCAACGCTGCTTAACTTCAGTGATCTGACGAGAACTGGTTTTTTCAGCGTGGTATGGCTGTTGTTTGGTATGGTTGTTAATTTTATTAAAACCATATTATACTGTTTATGATTTATGATCTAAGTAACAATTGTTTGGATAATTGCATGAAGTAGTTGAAAATCCTATTCATTTGAAAAGAGCAATATTTGGAATGATTTCAATGTGGTATATGTTTGTGTGAGCTCTATTTGAATTTTTGATGAATAATATGTTCTGCTCATGAAATAAAAGCTTTTTATTTTAATTTAAAGTACTATTTGCCAAAAATGTTCAAACTCTTTGCATTATATATTTCAAAAATGTTTGTATGTAGTTTATTTGAAATACTTAGTGTAGGCCGTGTCAATTAAACTCGATTGATAAATAATCTTTATATTTACAAAAGGAAACGAATTCTCTTCATTATATCTTTAAAATAAAGTGTAAATATTTTTAACTTAAAAAACGGTTTTATGTTCGTGAGGGCTGTTTTTGGGATTTTTATCATTTTCAAACACTCCCTGTTTTTCAAACTAATGAAATAAATGCATAAGGGCTATTAGTTACTCGTATTATTTGATGTTTGCTTGCTAGTAATCACATTTATCTTTAAACGTTTCAGGTCAAGCATTGGGTTACTGTAAATAACCCCTACAAGCTTTCGATGGAAACAGAAAGGTCAGACTTTAAAAAATTCTTTGGAAGCTAGAATAGACCCTAATTTTTCCAGGCAATATCAATGTTCATAAGATAAATTTGATTTGCATACTTTGTTTGTTAGTGTCTAATGTTATTTGAATCTATTGTAATATCCACGTCGCTACTTAAATATTAATGTATACAAATCTAAATGCTGAGCACTAGATCTTTCTTGGGTCAGAAGTTTCAATCAGCAGTAAAGCTTATATGGCTTATATGCAGTTTAGCTCAAACAAAAATTGTCAGGCCAGTAGGAACGATTTCCAGAAGAAAAAAAAATTAGTTAATTGAGTTATGTATGAATGCAAACTTTTTTCTGGCATAAAGGATAACAATTTTTTAATAACAAGGACTAATTAATAAAAAGAGAATTTTCGGTGTGTCTATAAAAATGCGAAACATGCGCTCGAGTGTTGCAACTGACCACTTTGTGGTTAACGAACTGCACAACACTGTTGCGTTTACAGCGCCTCTCTCTCGACCCCTTAGACCCCCTGATCGACGACTGCAGCTGACGGTAGTTCTAGGAACGACTTTTTTTTGCTAGAAAAATAAAATCACAATTGGATAAATTTTCAGTTTTAAACTTGATACAATTATGAGAAGTATAAATTAACGATAGTCTTATACTAACAAAAGTATTGTACTAATACAATTTATAACCATCCTAAAAGATTTAAATTAACTCCTGTTAAATACTTCGCATGCTCTATAATTTAAAGTTAGTGTCGGGCGACTAATTATTTAGACAGAACCATGTGATGGTTCGACAACAGATTCGGAAAACAGTAAGTGAACCACTTAAGTTAGGTTGAATCAATATTTGGAACAACAAATGGTTCGGTACTCAATTCTGGAGTGCGCCAAGAAAAAGGGAGTCCAACTTTTTGCAATCAAAGAGATAATACATAGTTTAGTTTAGTTTATAGACGGACAGGAAGCCCCGATGCGGCTCCCCTGGCGCTCACGCTATAGAGCGTATTGTGTCATACCCTTAACTATTTGCTCTCAGGAGTTGACTCCAGACCTCTTAGTGAAGCCCAGTATGACAACCACTTATCGCGTTATAATTTCCTCAGGTCCCATGAAGTGGGCCCAAAGGGTTTATTCCCTGAGCCTAGCTAATGCCGGGCATTGGTATAAGACATTCAGGGACGTTACATCATGCCTGCCGCATTTCGATGCCCATCCCGATGCAGCAAAACGCTAGTCCCAGCATTGGTTCCAAACCTACGTATTCACTTATTGCGCCGCTTTCTGACAGCCGGTCCGCTTTTTCGTTGATCTTGGTCCCTTTGTGACCAGGAAACCATATGAACGTCGTGTGAACCGCTGTTCTACTGAGAGTCATTGTCATTTCCATAGATGGCAGTTGCTCCCAGTGGAACCCCTGTTAAACCTTTCTGTCCCCATAACGGACATTCGGCTCGTGACTGAAAATGACCAAATTTCCCTTCGCTGAAGAACCCTGCTGTACTTAGTTCAATCGTTGCTTCTTCTATAACAGTTCATTTTATAAATGAGCCGCTTTCGCACATTATTTTTATTTCATTTTTTCTTGTACTGGAGACACAAAAGAAGTAAGTGAGACCCTCAATGGGATCATACAAATTCTTGGGTATGCGGATGATCTCGACTTACTAGGGGATGATAAAGAAACCGTAGCTAAAAATGCAGAAATCTTGATCGCAAAAGCCAAAGAGATTGGCTTGGAAGTTAGCGAATCGAAGACAAAATATATGACCGTCGTCAGGTCCGGACAAAGTAATCAAGACGGGGATCTAATGGCCGGAAATATGAAATTCGAAAGGGTTAACGAGTTTAAATACCTCGGGTCTATTATAACTAGCAAAAATAATATTAAAACGGAAATCAACGCGCGGCTGCACGCTGGCAATGGGTGCTATTATGCAGAAAACACACTACTAAAATCGCGATTGCTATCTAGAAACATCAAAGTAAGAATTTACAAAACAATAATAATGCCGGTCGTTATCTACGGGTGTGAAACGTGGGCGCTGACGAAAGGAGAGGAGAATAGGTTTAGAGTTTTTGAAAATAAAGTACTTAGAAAAATCTATGGTCCAAAGAGGGACGAAGAGACTGGTGAATGGAGAAAACTGCATAATGATGAGCTGCACGCTCTCTGCGGGTCAGCAAATATTAATAGAGTAATGAAAGCGCGTAAATTAAGATGGGCGGGGCATGTAGCAAGAATGGGATATGAAAGAACAGTGGCGCAAGTTTTAAGAGGGAAACCGATTGGTAAGAGACCTCTTGGCAGACCGAGAAACAGATGGGAGAAAAATGTAAGGGATGATCTAAAAGAACTAGGACACGATTACTTAAACTTGATGGAGGATGCACAGGATAGAGATGCGTGGCGGTTTCGGGTAGATGAGGCGATGAACTTTCGAGTTCGAATCGCTAATCGATAATAATAATAATACCCAATCTAGCAAAACATTGTTCTTTATTTAGTTAATTTTCGAGTGTGAGTTTCATGAATTGTGAGTTCAAATTGTTTTCTACTAAATAGGTTGAAAAGTATTCAAATTCTGAATAAAATGAATTCAGGATGAAGTCCTTTTGTCATGTTTTGAGAAGCTATCGCAAGAAGAGTTTAGATTGAAATTTTTTCCTCAATTTTAAATAACATTCAAAATAAACAAAATTTGTATTTTCTTCTGCTTATTTTTAAAGTAAATTTTTGTACAATCGCAGTAACTTCACAGAATAATTATAAAAGATGTCTTCACATAGTTCAAGAAGTTCAAGGCAGTTAAAGATGGAACAAGCACTTAAAATAATTAAAAAATTTTCTTTCTTCTGAGTAACAAATTTTTTTAGCATCGTGTATTCTCTTTCATTGTATTTTTGTCTTTCAGAGAGAGGAGTAACTAAACAATAAGTTATTGTCAGATTCGTCTCCTGGTCAAACCACAAACCTTTTGCAGGATGAAAAGTTCCGAAGCACCGAAGTAACCGAAATAACGTTTTCTCGTTTACGGAATAAGGTTAGGTATTCAATAGACCCATCCTTTAGTTTTCTACTCTAATATATGAGCCGTTCGCTCAAAGAATATCCTAAGTCGATTTAGGTCGTTTTTCTGATTCGCTTGTCAGTACGTACACACTACCCCAACAAATATGTCTATAAAGTTTCGTAACATTTGATGCAATTTTGATATTTTTGTGGGTAGTTAAAACTGCGCGCCTAGCCTATTACCGTCCGCGGAGTCTCCTCCCCGCGCCTCCCAACTCCCGCGCTTCAGTCGTTAACGACTGAAGTTGTTGGATATACCGTTTACATGCTGTTACATAACTTTTTAATTAAAATAATGGATACATCTGCGGCAACATCAATTGCAACGTCAACATCTACTAGTACTCATGGTTTATGAAGAAAATTGCGACGAAAAAGATAGGAAGATAACAAAAGGAAAATCAGGCGTGATGGCGGAAGAGGTTATGTTGCCGCTAATGTCAGTGCAGTTCCTGGTAAAAAGTTCAAGCAAATTACGCACTGCTGCAGTGCCAATTTCTTTTCAAAAATAGACAGAGATCTACAAAAAAAACATTTCTATAGCTTTTATTCGATGGGAAACAAAGAAAAACAAGGAACTTATTTAACGAGTTGTGCTCGTCGACAGCCACTGAAGCAAATCAAAATAAATGTAAAAACGAATAATAGAGAATGTACTTGGAAATATTTTTTGCAAAACAATGGAGTGGACACAATTGTTTGCAAAAACTTTTTAGTAAGCTTATTTCAAATAACTGATTCTAGAATGAAAACTCTACTTGGATTTTGTAAAACACGTATGTTCTTATAATTCTTTGATCGTTTAATACTTTTTCAATTTTCAAATATGAAATAAAATAACAGCGAGATTATCAATGCAAGGTGCCCTGCATGCTACTGAAAACCGTGGGAAACAATCGAATCCCAAAGAATACCAAAGGAAGTGTGAAATTTAGTAAAAGAACATTGGTCATCAATACAGCATAAAAAGTCTCACTACAATGGAGAGAAAACTGAAAGAAAGTTTTTTGTTAATGCTGATCTGACTGTAAAAAAATTGCGTTCTTTGTTTTTAGAATTTTACAAAGAAAAGACTGGACAAGACTGCAAACTCCAATATAAAGTTTATCAAAAATATTTTCGTGTCAATATTGAATATTCCATTCGGCAACGTAAAACTGACGTTTGCGACTATTGTACTGAATGCACTGTCAAACTCTCAGCTGATCCACATGATGCATGCGCTGAAATGTATCGTATTCACAAACTAGACTACGAGGAACATTCGAAACAGAGAAATGAGTACGTATCGAGTATTGCCAAACAGGAAATCAGTAAAAAATTAGTTTTATAATTCGATTACGCTCAAAACCTGCCTCTTCATAAACTGAATGTTAACTCGCAAAGGTAGGAAAAATGTTAACTCTGTATGTAACTTTTTATACGAGTTGTTAGCAAGCGATTACAAGAAAAGCGTTAAATACACAAAATCAATGTTGATATTATATATATTTTTTCAATAAGAGGCCACAGTTATTGCCAATGTGACAGAAATTTTGGTTGCTATGGAAAAATTTTGAAAAGAAAAGAGATTGTTGAAACGCCAAACGAATATCTTGAAATCATGAGATTGACAAGAGTTAACCCAAGCCACTATTTTTAAAGGTTCCTAAATCAAAAAATTCGACTTTTTCAATTCAAAAGTACGTTAAACTAGAATTTAAACCAACAAAAGTTGTTATTGCTTATAGAAAGTACAAAGGTAACTGTGAGAGTTTCACCTTTTTGAAAAATAATACGAATGCTTTCGGTTTGCAAAAATGTAGCGAACAGTGCATCAGCGTCAGAATCTGATAATGAAAACGAATAAATTTAATTCCTTTTCCATAGTGAATACAAAGGTATGCTGTAGTAATATTATATATTATATATGTAAAAATTTATTATTAATAGATTTTTCTTATGCTTCCATACTGTTTGAAACATTTTTGGGGTAGTTCGCCGAAAAAAACGACCTAAATCTTTTTACATAAACCATCGCTTTTAATATTGCTAAAATACATTTAATGAAGATTTTATGCCTCTAAACCATTACTTAATAGTGTATGTTTGAAAAAAAGCCAAACAAATATAATTACTTATATTTAATGATTAGAGATACAATTTTGAATTTTTAAAACGCTTTTCTCGAAACGACCAAATTTGAGTTAGGTCATTCTTTGAGCGAACGGCTCATATGTTGCCGAGGATGCATTTTTATACTTCTTGGGAGTAACCTTGATTCCTTGGAGCTGATCAAATGTTCTTTGGAATATCAAAGAATACAAGCGCGTGTTCTGTCACACTCGTCGTATTTTCCGAGTTTCCGTGGGGGGGGGGGGGGGAGTTTATGTATAACAGTAAATTTCTTTCAAAACTTATTTTTACTCGGCTACCCCTTTATCCGAAAATTCTCAAAAACTAAAAAAAAACAATACTTCAATTTGTTGCTTGGCGCCAGGCGCATATGCTCCAGGCGGACACTCAAAGCAGGGCCATGCTGGGCAAAATCTAGATTTCACAATAAGCGGGGATAGAATCCGTCAGCAAATTATACAAACGATAGCTCGATACATTATTCAATAAAACAAATGTTCATTCTCGAAAACAATTCCATAATGTAAATTTTATAACATGCAAATAAAGAAAAAGGACTAGAACTAAGCGTTGCTGAATCGTTCAGCCGATACTCCAGGGATTTCAATAATATAATACTAAATTAATAATCCGGCCACATGATTCATCAGATAAACAAATCAGAAGAAAAACGCCGATTAAAATGAGAATTTAGTTGAAAACCATGACACGAGAATGTATGCTTGCTACGACATATACGACATGTTTATGGGAGACTAAAGAAACGCCGGTGGACTTGGAGTTCCGAGGGAGTCCTCGTGTTCCTACCCAGGATCAAAACAGAAGCACAAATAGAACTCTGTCAAAAAACCAGAAGGCGAGGATCCTCAACCTGCTGGTAACCAGAAGTAAACATTACCTCCTACCAGTTTAACTGAAGCTACTTTAAACAATTTACTGGGTCAGACAAATATTAAGATAGGCAGAAACGGGACAGTTAGACCTCTTTTCGTAGCTGCTTAACGACTGAGAACGTGGCCTATAAGTTGCCAAGCGCGTCGTCTCGCCGGCTTTGGGGGTGAGTCCCCACAGGTCGGCACTGATTGGCTGCATCCTCGGCCCTGCTGTATAGTTAGTAGTTTCAAGCTTCCACTTTCACCTGTTCCCAGGAAGAGGGCGACGTTAGCAGAAATCTGAAAAAATCAGATATTCTTTCAACATTCTTTAATGCAATACATTTTTCAAAATTCTGAAATATTCAATAATTTACTTTTTACGAGGATTTATTTACAAATACTTTATCTTGAGAACGAATAAATATAGGAGGCCGTGTAAGGCTCCAAATGTGCAGTTTTGTAATGCGAGAGTAGTGCAATAATTCAATTTATGATAAAATCATTCTTATGCAAGAAATATAATTTTGAATCTTTCTGACTTTATAATCAGTGTGGGCGTGTGGCCAACACAGCGGAATAAGTAACAGAAAGAAATGTACCTTTTCGATTACAATGGTTACGGAGTCAGCTTACTTCTGGAGATGATATTGGCATTGAAAGGGTACTTTTTTTACTACTTGCCCTTGTGTGCCGGACCACGCGCCAACACTGATTTCAGAATTTTAAAAAAGGTATAGCATTAAAGATAATTAATAATTAAGATATAATTAAGATAATTATATAATTAAGATAATTAACGGCGATACCACACTGAAAACACCAGTTCTCGTAAGATCACTGAAGTTAAGCATTGTTGGGCGCGGTTAGTACTTGGATGGGTGACCGTTTCAGGAATACTGCGTGTTCTTGGTCCGTCGTGGGTGTGGTGGGCCCACATTGGTAGTAAATATCCACCTAGAAACACTACCCGAATCGGGTAGTGAGGCAATGCACTTTCGAGTTCGAACTGCTAATCAATTTTTTTTATAGCATTAAAGAATGTTGAAAGAAAATTTGTGAAATTTTTCAGATTTTTCCTAACGTCGCCCTATTTCTGGGAACCAGTAAAAGCTGACGCTTGAAAAGGGAAGACCGTAAGCTTTCAGATGCTTTTTATTAGACAATTCAGAGATTTTTTATGTGCGAGTTGCAATCAAAAAAGTGAGGGGCCTCGGCATTTGGCCCCGACTTTAGATTCAACACGAGAATCTCAATTTTTAGGCAACGACGGCAGCAAGCGAACCTCAGTTCTCTGGGTACCACAGAGTTCCCAAATCCCTCGTTGGCTCCCGACGAAATCGTGGTAACGTTTCAGCTGTAGCCACGTCTTACGACCGTGAGGTAGGTGTTTACAGTCTGCGATAGACGCAATTCGACGATCCGGCGAAAGTCTCGTGCACCCTGAGGACACGAATGGGCCCAAGGACGACCGCTTTCCAGGTATAACCGTCGCAACTCCCTTATAAGTGCATTATGCCCCTCTTTCTTTTGATTCTCCTGGGCTGTGATGTTCTTGTCGACTGGTGCCGTTTATTCATTAACGAACATGGTTGGTTTCTCGAAGCCAAGGAAAACTATGCCAGGCCTCGAGTGCGCGACAGAAACAATTGTCGAGAATATGAAGTTCCAGTATATGCGGCACTTCTCATTTTCGACAATTGCCTCTATTTTCCTTTGGATGTACGTCGTTCCCGCATGAGTTGGACAACTAGATAGTATGTGTCCAAGGTTCTCGGGGTGTGCATGACACGCTCTGCAGCTATCATCGGGAATCTCTTGGCTTAAAATATGGCGAAGGTATGCTAAAAAAGAAATAACACCGTATTGACACGCCAAATTAAACCCTCCCTGCCCGACTTCAATCCGGATGATTTGAAGAAAGCAAACGTCGAGGAGATGTTCACGGAAGTTATTCTCCTGTGCTTTCTTCATTAGGGCCTTCAAGAGTGAGTACGCGAGATGGATAACGTTTGATGCATTTTGCTCACCTCTGATATTAAAGTCAAGGTCAAGTGTTTCAGCAGCCTCCTCTGCTGCTTTGTACAGAAGCGCTCCTTTACCCACTTCTTCGTGTATCCTGATTAGTGTAAGAAGAGGGTCTCGTCCATTTGCGACTATATGTGCTGTACCCAGAATAATTCTGTAGTGAAGAAATTCAAGATTAAGTATTCCGCGACCACCTTGAAGGCGTGAGATGTAAAGTCACGGAACATACGACTTACGGTGCATGCTTTTGATCGTGTGGATACATTTTCGTTACCCGATTTCGAGGGATCTGAGCTCGTCTTTCGTCCATGGAACCACTCCAAGATAAATAGAAAACTCTTGGGACATCAAGCATGTTCGTTGCAGATACTTTGTTCCTCGCCGACAGTTCGGAGGACCAAATTTGTCGAATAAGACGTTTGTAGTTACATCGGGGAGCATTCTGAATCGATGTTGCGTCCTGGATGCGGCTTTGTGGCACGCCCAGGAATGTATAGGTCTCTCCAGCGCCGAAGTGTCGTATAGCGCTTCCATCGCCGAGAACAGGGCCTTCGGGGTTGCCATTAAGTTTTTCTTGCTTCAAATTAACCTATGCGTTTTTTTCTAACCCAAACCTGATTCCAATCTCTTGATTGTACTCTTTGACAATCTCTAGAGATGGATTCAGTTGCTCTTTATTTTTAGCATAGATCTTGAGATCACCCATGTAAACTAAGTGACCTCATGCCTTCCATTTCCAGTTTTACAGCAGAAGTACCCTCGAGAATGACGAAATACAAGAGACAGTGGCAATAATGTGAGGCAAAAGAGGAGAGGGCTCATGGTGTCGCTCTGAAAGACACCTCTCTGGAAGGTGTCGTTGTTAGTTGTCACACGATGTTTTCCAGATGAGATAGTAAATGCAGCTCACGATGTGTGGATGAACCTTAAACTTTCCAACAGACAGATGGTAAGCCTATGGAAGGTTGAATCGACAGCTTTCCGGTAGTCAATCCAGGCCATCGATACGTAGCGCTGGTAGGATGCTGCGTCTTTGCAAACACAGCTATCTATGAGCAGGTTCTCCCGACATCCTACTACGCCTTTCTTTGAGCCGCGTTCTCATACAGCTCTCGCCACACAGGTGCGATTGTCTGAACAATCCTCACATTTAGGATAGCTGCGAAAATCTTATACAGAGTTTTCAAACAAGTAATTGACCTGTGATCCTTTGGGTCAGACAAGTTGCCCATCTTCGGGAGGAGCACTGTGCGTCCTTCCACCAAGCACTCCGGAATAAGCGCTTCCGACTTTATGTATGAGGTGAAAATGCGGGCCAGATGCTGGTGGGTTGAAGGAATCTTCTTCCACCACAAGGTCTTGATACCATCTGATCTCGGAGCAGAATAGTTCTTCATGCCTCTTAATACTTTCTTCACCTCCTTGGTAGTGATAGGTGGGCATTCCTCCTCAGGTTTCACGAGGGCACTGCACAGCTGCTCGAAGCTATTTATGTGTTTTGCGTTTTCGTTCGGTGGATGCTGGACTTCGTAGACTTCTCTCCAAATGGCCTCGACCGCCTTTGGTTTGGGCGCGTGGTCCACAGTAACTGGAGGGTCTAGGAAGAGTGGAGATGGTTCAGAGAAAAACTGTTGATTTTCTCTGACCTACCTCTATCTCCGCTCTCGACTTTCCCTAGCGTCAGATAGTACCAGTATTCTGTCAACAATATGCTGCCTGTTGGTCAGCAGCTTTGACTTGTTGAGTGTGTGATGACGCATCCGCAGTTTGCGTTGAGTGTGTGATGACAGATCTGCAGTTCACGCGCGAACTGTCAGACCCTGGCAGTGAAATTACTGCCAGATGTTATGTAGTTAATCACACACTAAATACGGGATGCGTACTGTCTTGCCCAGCCTATTATGGTGCTGAGTTGATGCAATCGTCTCTCGGTCTTATGATCAGCCGTCGGTTTTGTTTCACGGTTTGCATTCACCAAAGTTCTTGCTGCATTATACATACTACAATTGATAGTACGGAGGTCATATTCATCGGAAAAAACTCCACGAAGCTCGTAATCCAGTTCAGCCAGATATTTGGGCTTGAGAGAAACCTGAATTCTCGCACCACAGAGCATGCAGTCGCGCCATGTAACCCTTTCGTCAGGGGCCATACTGGTATCATAGTACTCCAGCAGGTCGTCCCTGAGTCGATCCGTCCACCTAAAAGTAATGAGATTCTGCTGGTCAATCGCATTGACTCAGTCTTGATTGGCTCCCCCAACACTAGGGTAGTCGGCATTGTTGTCCGACTCATTGTCGGGAGCCCTGCGCGTTCGATTGTTTTGAACCGTACTTCCTACAACTATGTTTGGTGTTGCCATTGTTGTTCCCACGAGCAGCTAGGGAAAAGGGTTCGTCCATCCTTGTAGAGCCCCGCGTTCAAGGATAAGGCTGATACTCTGAGAGGTCGCCCGGTATCCCAGAGTCACCGTTAGAGACACCTCACCCGGGTGCCATTCAGCTTTCGGCACGTTTTTCACGCCTCCGCCTCATAAAAACATAAAAAGTTTTAGAGCAGGATGTTGGTAAAAATTTTGTTTCATTTGAGGCACATTTTTCGACATTAAAATGAAAAAATTAAATTTTAACTTAATCTTCCCAAAGCACCTACTTCAAAACGTCTCTGCTGTACTGAATGTTCGAATGTGCGTCATGAGAGCGCGCGGCACTTACCACTGCTACGAATCTCTTCTAGTGAGTAGAAGGCACCCAGATAACAATCGTGCGTCGCACTTTACTCGCACGCGGGGAGTCTCTCGACGTGCGTGCACAAATGCTGCGTTCTCGACACACCGTGCGTGATGGAAATTTAAGTGCGAGCACAAGGAGTCGCAGAGTGCAATTTTTCATTGATAAATTAACAGTATGAATAAACAAATTAAAAATATTTGTATCGGGTAAAATTGTTAATATTAATAATGTATAGGGCACAATTTTATTTTTTTAGTATCTCCCTTAAAAATAATTTTTACTTTTCAATATCTGTTCAATAAAATATTAAAATCAATATGAAACAAATATCGATTTCATTATTTCATTAAATCGTTTTTTTTTTAATTTTCACTCCAGTCACCTACACCAACCTTGCACTTCACTGATGGCGGGCTACATCGCGCGCGTTTTCCACTTTTCTGGCGTCTGTTGTTCGGTTTTTTGTGCTGTGGTAATTTTATATCTGTAATCAGTATTTAATCTCATGTTTTTTTAGTACGTGATTGAGAGATTATACCACCTATTCATTTTACTTATCTGGTGTACATAAACAAATAATATAACCTTAATTCTTTGCACGTGGCGAGTATTGTTCACATTTGAGTTTGGCTCGAAAAATCATATTCTTTTTATTAATTATTATTCAGTGCCAAGTTCAAATGGTATTTATCAAGTTATCATTTCCATACCTTCAACAATCATTTGAACAATTATTTTACTCGCTCTACGTGTTCACATTTTACCCGCACACATCCGACTCGCACGAAGTGCGAAACATATGCGACCACATGGAAGACACATCTGCGTGGTGATATGAACTCACGTAATGCGGCCTTATCCACATGCGTGCGACCCATAATGCTTGCACTGTGCAGGCATTTTGTTATCTGGGCAGTGGAGGTGAAAAACTCAGATCTGCGATTGGAGCAGTTTCGAGGAAAATTCCTTAAATTTCCCCCGTGTGGGCAGAACTGGTATAGCTGATCATTGGCGATGGGTTCCTCACCTTGCTTTCTCCGCTCCAGCTTCCACTTTCTCGCAGACTTTGAACCTAGGTGAAAAACATAAAAGAAAACTTTCAAAAGAATTATCAAAAATAAATACCCATGTCTCTCGAATCTGTCTATGATAATCTGATTTTATACAGTTTAAAATCATAAATACAAATTTCAATAAAATTCTCGTTTCCGGCCGCGAGTGCAGCTTCAGTGCGGTTTTGGAATTGAAAAATGATTTCGTTGAATCGGTGAGTTTTGGTTTCTATCTTACACCACCTGACAATATTTTCTGTCCTCGTCTAAACCAAATTTTGAGTTTATTAACATATCTCTACCTTCTTCCTACACAATATTTAGAGAGCGACTCTCCTGTCAATCCGGTATCTCTGTTTGGCTTCGGGAAAAATCGTATCTTTGAGTTTTTTTATGAAATAAGCTAAATTGCAAATGGTCCTTGTTCTCGCGTGTACATGAAGCGTATTAACAAATCCTGCTCAGTTTTCCTATTCCATTTCAACACCTTTAAAATGAGTAGTATATAAAATTGGGTAATTTAAAATAGGCCCTATTACAATTTCTTGCAGGTAAAATAGGTTTATCTTTAGAAGCCTTATGGGTCGAGACAAAGCATCATTCATCAAATGAAGATGCAAATGCTGCAGAGCAGTTGTTTCAGTTCGCAAATGGCTGGTTCTTACATCCTATCCTAGGCCAGTCGGGCTATTATCCAGAGATTATGAAAAAGCTAATTAGTAATAACAATAAACAGCATGACTACCCAACTTTAAAACGTCGGAAATGCTGTCGGTAAGAAACTCTATTGATTTCCTTGGCTTAAATTATTACAGTGCTAGTATGGTTGAAGTAAATAACATAGATAGTCATTTTTTATTTGACATCAATAGCAAACTCACAGATTTATTTTATGATGACGACAGTGATAAAATTATTTCCCCTACGGAACGGATTGTCGATGCAACGAAGGGATAAGTTAATTTCAAGCTGTAAGATTTTAAAGAAATTTCTATTCTGTCAATACTAAATTATCTTATTTGTATAGAGCGCTCCATGGGCTCTAGAGAAGTTTCTAATCTGTAATAACAAAGATTACAAAGTTCCCCCAATTTTTATAACGGAGAATGGTTATTCAGACAATGGTGAATTGTACAACATGGATAGGGGAACATATTTTTTATGAGCACATTTTACAAATGTTAAAGATTGCAAAAATGGGTTTTGATATCCGTGGTTACTTGGTTCGAACTCTAATGGATGCCTTCGAATGGGAATATGGTTACACGTAAGTATAGGTTCAACATTATTTCACAACATTAGGTTGAAATCGATTTCCATTGACTTTCAACTTGCAACTTATTTTTAGAAAACACTTTGGAGTTTATCATGTTGACTATGAAGATCAAGAAAGATCGAGAAAAGCAAAATTTTCAACTGAACTGATTAAGAGTATCTATATAAACAGAACTATTCCTTCTGTTTATAGGCCAGGCGGTACGTAGTTTTGTTTGGCAATAATTCCGACTAAAGAAATTATGGTTTTAAAATGTTCTTTGGGTCAATATAAGGAACCGTTTTCGTTATCCCCCTCCCCCAACCTCTGCGTATCTTTTGGCAGTAGCGTAAACTTTCGAAAAACAGTTGTTTATTTATAACTCGTTTAATTATGGTTTTTTTGCAAACTCCGCGTCTACAAAAATTAAAGTACATAAAATTCTCCATAAAAAAGGTTCACTTGATTTTTTTCATACGACCCATATTTTTCGAATAATATCCGGGCAAAGTCCAAAAATTTGTAAAAAATGTTGAAAACTTTCACTTATACTAGTTCTGAAATGACGCTGGATAAATTTATGCACTAATTGTCGGTAAGATCAATGTTAATAAATAAATAATATATATGCACAACTTATTTTTCATTGTTTATAAATAACTTTATTAATGGAATCAATGTTTTTATTATATACGGTTTTCACAATTGCGAGCCTATGTATGAAAGTATTTGAGACCACTAACTGGAAAATTTTAGAAAATAGCTTGGTCGTGTGAATGTAAAAAATCCAGAATGTCACAGGCGTACCAAAAAATTTAATCAGGATCATTGTAATTAAATATAAAAACGACGAATACCATTGGCGTAGAACAGGGCTCACCACTTTCAGCAAGTGCTGACTGAAATGACAAGCGCGTGGCTGTAACAAGAAAAATGTATGTAGAATTATTATCTAATTTATATATAAAAAGGAAGGTCAAATTCATACCATTCATAACATAGAGTGAGAAAGAGATGCTCTTATGTTATTATAACGTCTCACTCGCACTTATGCTTCCCTGTGATCGGTATAAATTTGACCTTACGGTATATATAAGTAATAAATATTTGCAAATTTGTGAGGCTTACCAAAAAAAAATTTCAGCCGACTGATTAATTTAGAATTTTTCTTTCTTTGGAAGCCGACGATCCTTTAAGGTGGATGTGGAAGGGTCATCCTGCATTCCTCCACGCTTGGATCTTCTTACACCTGACGTTAATGGCTGAGGTTCGACCTCCATCAGGTCACCTCTACTCTCCTGTTCGTTGTCATCATCATCGGTGAAAGGCTCGTCCTGCCTTCGTCTTCGCTTAGATGCTCTCACACCTGAGCTCGATGGTTGAGGTTCGACCTCCATCAGGTCACCTCTACTCTCCTGTTCATTGACATCCTCATCATCACCGCTTGACTCAGGTGACTTGCTCTCTGAATGAAGCCCTTCGTCGTTCTCGTCTCTCAAAAAGCGCTCTAGTTGTATACCGACTCTGTCGTCAATGTCGCTGGTGTCCTCATCCTCCTTGATATTCGTACAAGATTGGCCGCGGCAGTTGCCACAAATCGTTGAGCATACACCGAGAGAAATCTGTTGCGAGTATTGCATGGGAACGTACTATGCGGAAACTGTAGCACGTGTGCCATACTAAAATCGCCTCGATTCGTGCAATTCCGGTATGAGAATCTCTAGTTGGAATAACGCCGAAAAGCGATGCGAAGAAGGCATGCACACCGATGGGCTGAACGCACCAAGCCTACCATACTGAAAACGCACGGAGTAGTCCGTGCGGAAATCGTACGGGTCGCGAGCGATTTTAAGATTTTCGAACTGCGCATGCTTGCGGTTACCATAGGCGACAAGCGAACATATATATATATATATATATATATATATATATATATATATATATTATATATATACAGTCTCCTACCTTATTATTGAGATGTCATACAAGCAACAGTTGATAATTTTCACTTGCTTTCACAATAACACAAATTTTTTCACATAAAAACACTGTACTGACATCACGAAAAATCACTGACCATAATCGTTCGTCCACGAGAATCAACCACAAACAACAACACTGAACGCGTCTACTTGTTGTCTATGGTAACCGCAAGCATGCGCAGTCCGAAAATCTTAAAATCACTCGGGACCAGTACTATTTTCGCACCGACTACTCCGTACGTTTTCAGCATGGAAGTATTGGTGCGTTCAGCGCGTCAGTGCGCATGCCCTTTTCGCATTGGACACTTTGGTACTAAGGCAGCACGGTTACCGACTAATGATTGCAATCTTCTTTTACATTATCTGCATCGAACACTCGCTTGCGACAAGAGCAATAGCGTCCGATGCGATACTCGCAACAGATTTCTCTCCGTGTAGCAGTCCAGCTTTTCTGCAAGTGCAGGCTGCTTTGCAACCTTTGGTGCATTTGCACGAAATTCTCTCAAGCAGTTCTTGAGGAGCCGCGTATTTGAGGGTGGGGATTGGTGTTAGGCCATGCTTGCTTCTTTTCCAACCCCAATCTTCCGGACTTTTCGTGTTGACTTTTCGTGCGGTTTAACTATTCACACACCAACGTACACTTTCACCCAATAGAGCAGATGTTTCTCAACATTCCAACGACTAAGGGACTAAGCTATTCTCTAAAATTTCCGACTTAGTGGTCTCAAATACTTTCATACATAGGCTCGCAATTGTGAAACCCGTATATAATAAAAACATTGATTCCATTAATAAAGTTATTTATAAACAATGAAAAATAAGTTGTAAATATATTATTTATTTATTAACATTTATCTTACCGACAATTAGTGCATAAATTTATCCAGCGTCATTTCAGAACTAGTATAAGTGCAAGTTTTCAACATTTTTTACAAATTTTTGGACTTTGCCCGGCTATTAGTCGAAAAATATGGGCCGTATGAAAAAAATCAAGTGAACCTTTTTTGTGGAGAATTTTATGTACTTTAATTTTTGTAGACGCGGAGTTTGCAAAAAAACCATAAATAAACGAGTTATAAATAAAAAACTGTTTTTCGAAAGTTTACGCCACTGCCAAAAGATACGCAGAGGTTGGGGGAGGGGGATAACGAAAACGGTTCCTTATATTGACCCAAAGAACATTTTAAAACCATAATTTCTTTAGTCGGAATTAATTAAAAAAACCGAAAGTGCTTTTTAGTAAAAAAATATAGTTTTAAGAGAATGTTTCAAAAGATTTGTTGAAGAATGTTTCAAAAATTGTGAACTTTCAGTTTTTAATGTTTCTAAGTTAAAATTGCCTAAGATGATATAATGTTCAATAAAGTTGATTTATTATTTCAATTTAGGGCATTGCAAGTAATATCGTGCATTTACAATTAATACAAATTTTGATTCGTTAAAACGATTACTTCAGACAAATAATTGTTTAAGAACAAGAAAAAATCTGCCTTAGCCCAGATCTGAACCGGGAATATGAATATCGCAAAGAGTGGTAATAGGCGCCCAAATGTTGCCCCCTTGCGAGTGGAGGGGGAAGGGGAATTATTGGATGACCCCCCCACAGCCCTTCTCTGGATCCGCGCCTGATTGCCCATGCGGCTATAAAACGCAGAATCATATAATAAGTGCGGAACTGACAACTCGACCAACCAGGTGTACACTGACATCAAGCGAGTACATTGACTTCAAGTGGCTTCAAGAAAGTGACTTCAGTAGAGGTGAACTTCACGAGTTGTTAACCTACCATTGCCTTCTTTATGGCGATTTCTGGAATCAACTATATTGTGTGTAAACAAACAGGGTGTGGGTGTGCAAAAACCGCAAAAATGCTGGTTTAAAATCAAATATGGCTAAAAAAGAGAAGAAATTATACTAACACTTTCAGGGTAATACACCGTCTAACTCAAGTAACTTTTTTTTGTGCTGCTATTATTCCAGTTATCAGTAGCCCTGCTACTGTTGAAAATTTTTTAAATCCTCGCTTTTAACTCGCCTTTAAGGGCGTTGAAACCAGGAACCAACTTAAAAATTGAATTGCCTCATTTTACTCCATAAATACTAGAATTACGTCTTTTTAAGATAATAAGGGCCTATCACCGTTTGTAATAAAATCTTATTCTGAGTGAAAAACTGGCTAATTTCAATAGTTTTCATGTAAAAAGTTTTTTTGGATGCTCGGGTTAGAATTGAAAAAAAACGTTTAACACAAAAACGACTGAAATTATCAAATTTTTCAGTCCAAATACAAAATTTTTATAAAACAGGAATAGGCCCTAATTATCGTGAAAATATGTAATTCTAGTATTCGTGGAGTAGAATGAGGCAATTCCATGGACCCCGCACAATATATGAGTAAAAAGCCTTTCGGTCAAATTCGTTATAACTTCGGGAAATAATTCTTGATGTGATGCTGATCAAAATTTGTTATAGGCATAACCCCCAATAATGAAGAGTTCAGGTATTAGAAGCTTCGAAAGGTAGTAGAGTATGTTATTCTCGTGCTTGTGGTGACCGATACCTACAAGTATTTAGTTCTTCACAACTGTAGTGTTATTCGTGTATGATTGTGTATAGACAAGAGAAATCATGTGTGCTTGTGCGTGAGTGTGTGCACGAGCGAGGGGATTTTTGTTGTGTGTGAAGGGTGTGAAGATAGTTCATGTTTTGTGTGATGATGAGTCAGAGAGTGCATCTGAGAGTGAAATGGGTGGATAACTGTGTAGAAGAGTGAGTAGGGGGAGGGTGATGTGTCTAAATGTGCGGGGCGGGTTGCTAAGAGTTTTTGTCTATGTTTGAGTGTAAGTGTTTGTACGAAGAGAGGAAGCAGGCGCGGATCCAGAGGGGGGGGGGGGGGCCCGGCGGCTGCCCCCCCCCCAAAAAAAAAGCCCAGACTCGAATTTTTCAAATAAGATAATTGAAGTTTACTATCTCAGCAAAAAGAAACTAATTCTGGAGGATTGCGGCGAATTAACATGTTTAAATTCGCCCGAGTCTTGAACCAGCGATCCCAAGTGTATAAGTCCAGAGGACAACACTGAGCTACGGGAATCATTAATATATATTTACAACAGATCCTATATGCCTCTGCGCGTTAGTTATACCTTAAGAATTCTACTGAATAGGCCAGTTTTTAACTGTATTCGCGCTGGCGAATTCTGACGAATTGGAGCTTGGCTTAAAATCTCGCGGATTAAACTGAATTGGCCGACACTGAAATTAATTCGTGTTGGTACTTTCAAATGAATAAGGTCCCCTAGAATATTTTCGCTGAATTCGGACGAATAGGATATTTGAAGACAATATTACTCTTCACGAATTTACACACATAAAAAGCAAGAAAATTGCCATCACGATTACTGGGACTAAGCTCACGATTACTGGGATGTTTACCTTAACTACATAAATTAAAAACTGGAAAAATTAGTTCAATTTAAAAAAAAAACTAAAACGTAAACTCTAATAATACCTTTAAAATGAAGTCAAAAACTTCGGAGAAAGCTTATTATTTTGAAATTTATCAATATTTAAAAAAAAATTAAAATGTGTTTACTTCATTTAATAGAAATTTCACAGAAAAAACAAAGTGTGGATCTAAAGCTAATTTCAGGGAACCATTTCCCTGCAACAAAAATGAGTCTTGGTAGTGTGAATGGCACCACTACAATAGGCGATAGTTTCGTACCCGAGCGAGATGGAACCCCATCTTAAAATTAGGTGCAACAAAATTTATCCCAGAGTTTTTACTGTGTTAATTAAAAGACTTCAATGTCAGAATTATTGAACTATATATTATTTTAATTGTTTCTTTGAAGAAAAATTGTTAAGCTACCAAACACGAAATACGTATTATCATTCGAGAAGCATAATTATATTCTGAAATATCATAACTCATGGTGGCCGCTGGACCGGGAAACCAGGAGATTATCAGAATTTTTTGAGAGCGGGAAATGACAGTGGATTATTTTTTACCGCTATTTTTACAAGTTTTTCAATGAAAAATCTATCCAATCACTTAAAACATCACAAATTTCATGTCACAAGATATATAATGCAATTTAAAATCAGTTTCATTTCAAATTTTTTTTTAATGCTAAGTTGAGTTGTTAACTTTTTCAATTATGAAATCATTCAGTTTACAATGTGGAATTCTAAAATATTTTATTATCAAATTTTCCATTTTACATCTTCATTTTTAAAGGTACATTTTCAATTAGAAGCATGTTAAAATACAGTTTTGAAGACTTACACAATGTGAGATTAATATCTTTTGAAACCGAAATTTTTTGATAAAAATGTTTCAAGTTGATCAACTGTAAATATAATATATATCTCAAGTGTGCCACTTTTAAATCGATAGTTCTATTTTCAGTCAATTTATACAGTTTTCGATTCGTTATTATATTAAAATAACTCCCCTAAAATATTTTTGCAAAAAATTAATTTTTTTCAAAGTTAGTAACAATCAAAGTTCTTGATAATTTTTTTTCAAAAATTGATTACTCGCGAACGGTTCATCGAAATTCAATAATTGAGTTATGCAAATTTTTGTTACGAAGTATACTTTAAGCTAAAAAATTGTTCGGTAGTAAAAAACATTTTCTCATTTTTAAATAATCGTTTGTTTTAAACAATTGAAAATTAATTAAACTTCTCCGCCTGTGAAAGAATTCTTCCACGTTCCAATAGATTCTACAATCTCTTCCGAGAATGTTCGTGAAAAAAAAAGTTTGTATTTTGCAGTAGTTCAAAAGTTATTGATTTTTTTTGTGACCGCGCTCCGACCTTCAGCGCTGGTCGAGCACGCACAATTATGTAAAAAAATGCATAGTTTAGGCGTTTATTGGAAGAAAGTAATCGTTTTTCTTTCGTAGTAACTTTAAATTATATGATTGGTAATATTTAGTGATTAATATTGGTCAATCGATATTATTTGTTTATTTTATAAGCAAATTTTATAAACAAAAGCATAGTTTGGTCATTCATAGAGAGAAAGTAATAGTTTTTTTTCTAATCGTCTTCCAATTACATAAGTGGTGATGTTTAGTGACGAAGAATTGTCAGTC
This sequence comes from Andricus curvator, assembly GCA_932195095.1. Lineage (NCBI taxonomy): Eukaryota > Metazoa > Arthropoda > Insecta > Hymenoptera > Cynipidae > Andricus > Andricus curvator. Next base: position 610,333 of record CAKNYM010053231.1, read on the forward strand.
GATATTATTGGTTTATGTTATAAACAAATCTTATAAACAAATGCATAGTTTGACCTCTTTAGGGCAAAAGTGGAGCAAGAATGAATTTGAAATGAATCCTGAAATTATTGAAATGATTGACAAGTACAACTTGGAAGCTAATTCTTCTAGAACATCACAAAACATTTCCAGTGATATCATTTGAAGGAAATAATAAAAAAAGATTACCTTCTGTCTACAAATGGTCAAACTATGCATTTGTTTATAAGATTTGTTTATAACATAAACCAATAATATCGATTGACAATTCTTCGTCACTAAACATCACCACCTATGTAATTTGAAGACGATTAGAAAGAAAAACTATTACTTTCTATCTATAAATGACCAAACTATGCTTTTGTTTATAAAATAAACAAATAATATCGAATGACCAATCTCAATCACTAAATATTACCAGTCATATGATTTAAATTCACTAAGAAAGAAAAACGCCTAAACTATGCATTTTTTACATAATTGTGCGTGCTCGACCAGCGCTGAAGGTCGGAGCGCGGTCACACAAAAAAATCAATAACATTTGAACTACTGCAAAATACAAACTTTTTTTTCCAAAAACATTTTCGGAAGAGATTGTAGAATCTATTGGAACGTGGAAGAATTCTTTCACAGGCGGAGAAGTTTAATTAATTTTCAATTGTTTAAAACAAACGATTATTTAAACAATAAAATTTTTTTTTACTACCGAACAATTTTTTAGCGTAAAGTATACTTCGTAAGAAACATTTTCATAACTCAATTACTGAATTCCGAAGAACCATTCGCGACTAATCAATTTTTGAAAAAAATGATCAAGAACTTTGATTGTTAATAACTTAAAAAAAAAAAAATTTTTGCAAAAATATTTTAGGTGATTTATTTTGATATAAAAACGAATCGAAAACTGTATAAATTGATTACAAATAGAACTATCGATTTAAAAGTGGCACACTTGAGATATTTTGACTCATAAATTAAATAATGATTTTGAGAAAATTAAACGGTAGTTCATGTATTCGCAATTGAACAATAATTGATTGATTTTATAGGGCGATTCTGAATCTGATGAGATTAAACAATTTACAGATTTTGACATTATAAATTGAACTTTTTCAATTCGAAAGCAATGTTTGACTGTTTATTTTAAATGAACAATTATAAATGAAATATTCAAAAAATAAACAATTTGAAACTGAATTGTTTGAAACAGAAAGCCTTGAATCGTTAAAATTTCGGAGAGCTAAACGTTACAATGTTAATTTTAATTTTTCTAATTAAAAAAGTTTTATTTGCAAGTGAAAATGTTGAATATTGATGTGTAAATAACAAATAAAAATGTATTCATTTAGAAAAAATTCGAGTAAGTTGAGGACATATTTAGAAGTTTTTAAATAAAATTTTTAAGCTTTCAAGGATTTTGAAACATTTTAAGATAATACAAATATTTTCTTAAGATTCCTGGGAAAGTTTCGAATGATTTTTATTTTGAAAACTTAATTTTAACAGAATATTTGAGAATATTTCAAAACGGATGCAAATTTTGATGAATAAATAAAAAATTAACAGTTATAAATTTGGGAAAAATGGCTTTTTTTAGTAAAAAAAATATAGTTTTAAGAGAATGTTTTAAAAGATTTTACAAGAAGTTTTTATGTATAAATAAAAATTCAATAATTATTCATTTACAACTATTTAAAATTAAAATGATTTAACTTCTAATTTAAAAAGTGTTCAATTAAGAAAAATTGTAATTTTTCAATTTTTAATCTTTCTAACTTAAAATTGCGTAAAATGATATAATTTTTAAAATTTTATCAATTTGTTGATTCATTCTTAAATAGAGCATTGAAAATAATTGAGTACATTTATAATTAATACAAATTTTGATTAGTTCAAAAGATTACTTCAGACAAATAATTTTTTAAGAATAAGAAAAATCTGCCTCGGCCCGGATTTGAACCAAGAATATAAATATCGCAAAGAGTTATACTTCTTGAATAATGAGTATACCATGACATGCAAGACGCAACTTGTAAATATAAAAACATCGTTTTTATTTAAACATTTGTTAATTATCTTTATAAGATTCGTGATTAATATATTGATATAATTTATAATAAACATTCGGAGCGAATAAATAACTTTAAAATTATTATTACCCACCCTTGAGAGTGGATGGGAAGGGGAATTATTGGATGGTCCCCCCAAAGCCCTTCTCTGGATCCGCGCCTGAGAGGAAGTTGGTGTATATGATTTACTATGTTGGAAGGGATTGTTATGTGAGAGTGTCAGGGGGTTAGTATGGTGTTAACAAGAAGGGGGGATATGTATTAAATGGGTAAGTAAGTGCAAGTCTCAGCAGAAAGAGAGGGTGTTGATGAGCGCGATTGAAAATTAGGAAGAATTGTTGAAGTGTAGGTTGAAATGAGGGGATAGGGGTGATTTCTTTTGTGTTATATAATATGGATGTGAGTGCGTGAATACGTGTGAGATTTAGTTTAAGGGTTGGAAGTCAATGAATGTAAACATACAAAATGTTTTGCATTTGTTGAAAATGTGTTTTACTATGTTGAAAAAATATATATACACGAAATTTTTTTTTCAAAATTTACAAAATAGCGGACCCCTAAATTTGAACCAAAATTACAATTTCCATACACAAAAATTGTAAATTAAAAAAAAATTCGTTCGGATATAATTTTTTAACATAGTCTAAATATCATAATTGTACAGAGCCATAGGATTCCGATGAACTATACAAAAATTACCTGTATTTGAAATTTTACGGTACTTTTCCCCATGTTAATTGCATGAGAAACTTTGAGTGATTTGGGCCACATGTTAATATTAACCGATTTCGCTCAAATTTGGTGGTGATCATTTTTTTGGTCATTCCAACAAAATAGGGGGGCGAGACGAAGAAGAATCCAAAATCGAAAAATAAGGACCACCCTAATATATATGTATATATATAAAGACTGCGTTAATGCCCTATTATCACCGGAAATTGAAGTTATTATCGGTGATTAATTATTGTTAGCATTATTATTATATTGTATTTTATTACTCTCCCTTTTACGGTTCCGGGGGCTCCGTTCCCTTTACATTTTTTAAAATTTCACTTAACCACTATGCCTTATGCTTATCTTAACCTATAATCGCTTCGCCTTCTTATTATTTACAAGTTCTTAAATACTATCTTACTAGCTATTAACTATTATCTAGCAAGTGCGCGAGACCTTCCAGGGCTTCCGTTTCCTCTTATCATTGCTCGTAAAGCTTTTCAAAGACACGCAACACTAATTTTCCTTCTACATATTTCAATTTTTCAATTTTGGTTTTCTCCTCCCCCATGCATTACCTCTTCCCTTTTCTCTTCTAAGCTCTTATCCCACTTTTCCCCTTGTCCACAACCGCTCAGTATCCACCTAACTTTATCTACCACGCTCTTTCCCCCTTCCTCTTCCCCTGTACATCTCTCCAACACGTGCTCCCACGATTCCCTCTCATACCCACATACCCTACACATTTTTATTTCTTCACTCATCCAATATTTACACTCATTCATGCCTTCTCCCATTCTGAAACGTATCATCCTGGAACACCTGCACTCCTGTTTCAATTTCCCTAGATATTCTGGGACCCCTTCCATCTTGATGAATCTATACCATTTATTATATTTTGACTTCATAATCTTTTCCCACCTCTTCTCTCCCTGCTTCTTACTCATTTTCCCCTCTACTACCTGCCACTCCCTCCCCTCGTCACACATTCCCCATTCTCTTCTAACTTGCCATCTCTCCTCCTTCCACCTTGAATATCCCGTGTTACCTCTCCTCTCTCTATTTAGTATTTCCTGCAGGCATACTTGTGCAACTTTACCACCCTTACCAATCTTAAGTTTCTCTTCGAAATTCCAGACCCTTTTCCTCTACCTTAACACCAATTTCTCTCTCCCTGTTTCTTCTCTCAACATATAACCTGGGAAGTTCCAGCTCACTCCCATAACCCATCCCAGAAATCTCTTTTGCATGTTTTCTACCTTTTTGTACTCCTTCCACCCCCAAATTTCCACTCCATAACACATCACTGACCATACCAGTGAATCAAACAGCCATACTCTCATCCTCCAGTCCTCTTTGAATCTTCTTTTTCCAATCCCCCACACTTGACCCATTATCTTACTCGCACTTTCCATCTTTTTTTTAACCTGAAGATCATTTCCACCACCCGCTTCGAACCAGAATCCTGAATAACAAAATTCCTCTACCATTTGCACCATTTCCCCATTTATCTGACATCCATACTTTACTTCATTCTTTCTCTTCCTGAAACATACTATCTTTGTCTTCGTCACATTAATTGTCAGGTCTTTATCACATACTCTTCGAATCCTTTCATTAGCAAGTTCATTCCACTTTTATTCTCTGCCAGAAGCACCACATCGTCCGCTTACTTCAGCGAGTATATTCTCTTATTTCCTAGAACTGTACCCCCTTTACCTTTCTTTTCCATTTTCTCTTGTAGGCCTGCTAACAAGATGCTAAACAACACCGGACTTAGCGGGCACTCTTGCCTGAGACCCCTTCCTGTCCAGAACTCCTCTCCTTTCTGTTCCCCGATCTTTTATCCCCTTCCTAAATCCTGTTTGATTGTGTGGAATACTTCCTTTCTCTTCTAACTGTTTTTCTAATCTCTTCATAAGCACCTCCGCGTGATTATACGTTACTGGCATGAGAGTGATTCCTCTATAATCTTCCACTTTTCTGTTTCGATTTTCTTCTGAAAATATCACTCTCTTCATCCCATATTTCACCTTCCTGTTCCCCCGTCCAAGCATTCAGATCACCTCCTATCAACACCATTTCATCATCCTTTTTCGCCACCCATTTCCTGATCACACTCCAACCTTCTTCTTCTTCCCTTCTCCTGTAAATGCAAACTATCCTAACCTTTCTTCTTCCTATCTTCACCATTCTCGTCACTACTCCGTCTGTTACCACAAATCCCATTTCTATTTTCTTTTCTCCCACTAGTTCATTCCTCACTCCTGACACCATACCCCCTTTCTTTCTTCCCTTTACCTTCTTTTTCTTTGCCTCTTGCATCTGCCACATATATCCCTTGGGTAACTTCCTCTTCACCCTCCTCCAATCCTTCTCATCTGCCCAGATTTCACTCAAAATCACTACATCCCATTTCTTCACCTCTTCCCAGAACCCTTCAACTTTATTCATTAGCCCTGATGCGTTTCAAAACGCTATTCTCACTTCCTTCTTCCTTCCTTTCTCCCTTCTTTCGTCTTTACGTCCCCTCCCTACTTTTATGGAAACCCCGTCACTCCACCTACTTCTTCTTTCCTTTCACCCTCTACTGTTTCCATTACCTCCTCCCTTCTATCCCTAGTCTCCGCTTCTTCCCCTGCCCGGTTGAAAAAGGGAAAATGGGGGAAGCAAGCGGCATACAGGGAAAGGCGAAGAGCAAGGCCTCGGAATCCCCACCAGCCATTATCAAAGAGCAGGCGGGAAATCTTACGGAAGGGAATTTTCACAATCGGCTATCATCAACCAGGGAGACGAAGAAGAAAAATATAAATGGTTAAGGGGTAACATCACTGTAAACGCCAAAAAAAACACGTTTTTGCAAGCATTTTTTTTTATGGAAGGAAAGGGAGTACAATTATAATGATTTGAGGATTTATTATTTATATATGTGACGCGATCTGAAGAAAGACCCCTAAGCGGCCAAAAATCGATTTTCTGATTTTTAATGTTTTACGTAGATTCGAACTTGCTCTTTAAAATGGTATAGTTAAAAAAATTCCATCATTAATAATTTATTCAGTACAAGCGTGTAAACATTGTCGTTCTATGTCGTTCTATCGGCCCGTCGCCACTTCTCTTGCTTCTTCTCTAAAATTTACGTTTGGCCACTTAGGGGTCTTTCTTCAGATCGTGTCACATATTGAAATGAAAAATTACGAATTTTCAATCAAAAATGTTACAAAATGGCAGCACTGGAGACATTTCCGTAATGTGTGTTTTCTTGGAGGAGCTCCGGGGCACGCAGCACACAGGGTGCAAAATTTCATCTGAAACAAAATAAATTTTTTTTCTTAATCTACATGAGAATAGCTAGAGAAACACGTAAGGGATTTAAAAAATATTGATTTTTGTGTAATTGTCCAGCATTTGAGAAAAACTCATTTTTCGACCAAAAAAAAACGGCACTTAATTGTTTATAACAATTGTTTAAATTAATTTATCGAAAATCCCCTACGTGTTTCTCTTTGAAATGTTATTATAAATATGTAGGAAAACCCCCGATTAAAAATATTGAAAATTGTTTGAGTTATGCTGCGTGCCGATTTCAAAAAACGTGTTTTGAGAAAAACGAGTTTAAAGTTTTGAGATATGTCATAAATACGAAAGAGTGAAAAATTTTAATGTTAAAAATTTTTACGATTAATCTGCAATTCCAGCACCGTAAAGACTTCCTTCTGTATTGATATATTCTTCTTCATTCTCCTTCCTGGAGAATGTAGGTAGTCGCAGGTAGTCGTTGCGGAGCTGCCTGGCACACTCGGTAAAAGGGCTCGAAATTTCAATTAAATCGATTTCGAACACGTATAAAACCTTTTGTCCTTTATTCTACAAGGTTCAAAGAATTTTTTAACCTAATAAAAAAAAATAGATTTTTTTAATTTTCTACCGTGGTGTTACCACTTAAATAAGCGAAACACATCAGGACGAGTCGACAATGCTACAAACTTCTTCTTCTGAAACTGGCATGGTTATGTAAGATTTTTAAACTCCTGTATTAATTATGATAAGTTTGATATTATAGGAATCGTTGAAACCTGGCTCACTCAAATTCCCAAAAACTTGTACGCGGAAAATAAATATAATCAATTATTTTCTAACGCTTTGAAAGAAAAATCAAAAGGTAGAGCCAGTGGCGGCCTAGCCCTTTTTATAAACAAACTTCACTATAATAGTGAGATCATAGATAAATCAGAGTATTGGATATTGGTTCGAATTCATAGCGCAAATAAAATTAATTTTATTGTAGGAATCTGCTATTTTAACCCGACGGTAGATACATAAGTAATTCTACAACTTTTCGAAGAAACCTTGTGCGCTCTGTCAGATAAATATAACAACGTTCCTATCACTATATATGGCGATTTCAACTGTAAGGTGGGGGGATTAGGCCAGGGTCCACCTGACATATTCTCTCACACAAATTTTTCAATGTACCGGGAGTGTCACGATGTTGAGCACAACAGGAGGGGGCTGGGATTGATAGAACTGATGGCGGTGAATGAGTTTTATCTTTTAAATGGTGGATCGCGGAGCGACAATCCAGCTCACTTTACTTTTGTTAATGCAGGGGGTAAAAGTGTCAATGACTCAGTTTGGTGCAATGTTGAGGCATTAGGTATACTTAATGACTTGAAGGTGGATCAATCCACATATACTTCGGATCACTTCCCGGTCTTAGTCTTCTCTTGTTACTCTCCCACCTCATCTGGTCACTCAAGTGCGCTGAATGTAAACAAAAATAAAAGCTTGACGTTTCTGAGATGGACGGACGACAAGTGGGAGATCTTCTCCAACGAATTATACTTGTCTCACAGACTAGTTTGATTCTGACTGCGCCAAAGCAAATAATATCTTTCTAATGCCTTGAAAGAAGCCAGCAAGGCAAATTTCTCGGATGAGGCTAAGTTGATTTATGCCCTCATGGTCTTCCATTGTCAAAATTCATGACTCTATTATAGAAAGTTCCTTATTGTATGTGGCTCACATTATCGGATTAAATTATCTAGATGTCTTCGAAAAAGCACAAGTCCGTTTTTTCAAAAATCTTCTAATTACTAATTATTATTAATTATTATTAATTATTAATTACTAAAACTAGCTGAAACCGCAAATAGCAAATAGGCTAGGTGAACTTATTAGATGTGTGGAGGGAGCGGGAATATGTCACAATCTCATGGATCTCAATGATCCCAATCTTATAACTCAAATCGATGATATAGCTGATGGATACCGCGATTTTTCCCATTCGCGGGATCTGTTAAGATTGGAAAACAGCAACTTTAGTTATATATACAGTAAAATCTTGCACAATGATGCGTTACCCCAGCAATTTCTGCTTTTCAAAGCTCCTTTCCTTTTTGAGCGCATTTTCGCTCAAATAAGAACTTCCTCCAGGTTCATCATTAGGTTGACCTCTAAAGCTGGAACAACTGTAATCGATCCACAACAGATTTCAGAAAATGAAGATCTTTTATACATCCTCGCCAAAATGTCCAATCTACTCGCCCGTTAGAAATCATTACTTGCGCAACATTGGTATGATAAACGAGGACAATCTTCACTTATTGTTGTCAAATATAAACCCTGGAATGCTTCGCTCGATATACAATTTATAAGCACATGTTTAAAAATCAGAGCTTTCTCTCTATTCGAATAATACACTGTCCGAACTCGACCAGTATAACCTAACAACCTATTGTACATACGATTTTATAACTTTTCTTTCATTTTGTTATTTATCTTAATTTTATCGATTTTTGTAATAGTGGCCTTCCCTTGCCACAGAATCTTGTATTCTTAGAGGCAACAAATATACATACATACATACATACATATCCACACATTCCCATTTATCCACATCCTGTCTTTCCCTATCCATACCGTGTTCCCTTTCACTCTTTCACTCCATGCTCTCTGTTTCATCATCCAATTTCTTTTTCTTACATTCCACGTCAAATCCTCCTCTTTTCTTTCTTCCCTTCCCTTTAAAGCTTTTTTTTCTCAAGATATCAACTTTCATTCCTCTAATCACTATATTTCTACTTCGTTTCTTTTTCTCTTCTACTTCCATTTTCTTTTCTAACTCTCTCAATCTTGATTTCATTCTTACATTTTCTATGATAGCGTTCTGATTCACTTCTTTTATTCTTTCTCCTCCTCCTATCCCGTCATCCCCTTTCTTTATATCCTCAGACTTACATTCTAGGTTTCTCATCAGATTTTCTCTATTTCTCACTCATCCTTTGATTTTTCTCGATATCCTCCAACTGCTTCCAAACCTTATCTTTTTCTTGTTGCCACACCAGATTCCATTCTTCCCACTTCTCTCTAACTTTCCTCATTTCCTCGCAAACCTCCTCCCCTCGCTTTTGCATGCCATTCAGTCTTCGGTTCGTTTCCTCTCTAAACCATTTATTGAGATTTTTCAGGCTCTCTAGATCGACTTTCCCTTTTGCCTTATTCCTCTCCGGTGGAGACTTTCTTTTTAACTTTTTCCGCAACTTCTCATCTCCCTGCTTATACCCCTCTTCTTCCCTTGATCTTTTACTGTCTTCCGTGTTATCCTCCTCATCGCTTTTTTCGTAAACCCTCCCCCTGCCTCCATTTATCAAAAATTTGTCTCGATCCTAAACTACTAGCTCTGGATCTATTAAGCAGCTCCCGACCTGACGGCCTACCTCGAGTGCTCCTGTCAGCTGGTCCTCCTTCCTTCTCTCCCCACCCGAAGTTCCCTGGCGTAGTATACTGAACCTCGCCATCATCGGTACTATCTCCGGCATCACCCTTATCGCTCCCTGTTTCGCCGGTCTCAGTGACATCAACAGCACCGGAGTTGTTGTCTGCCTGATGCTGCCATCTGCCGGACCCCACTGGGCTCCTTACAACAAACATGCTGGTCTATCTTACCGATCTGATGTCCCCTATCTTCTCTCTCACTTTTCCGTCCTCGACAACTAACCTCCAAATTAGCACCTTCAACTTTCCTCCTAACCCTTTCAACATTACAAAACAGCCCCCCCCACACTTCCACACAACCCCTTCACTACACTGCCCTCCCTTACCACCTTTCGCCTCAATGACACCTCCACGCCCGTCGCCAAAACCAAAAAAGATAGCAGAGAACAAACACGCGTATTTTACCATTCGGTACCGGAAACGGAAGCCGTTAGCATTATTATTAATATTATTATGATATTTAACTATTATTCTTATTTTTATTGTTGTTTTTTATAATAATAGTAATAATTATTATTATTATTATTGAAAATTGTACTCGTTTCCACACCACCTATGAGGTAAAGTAGAATGCACATTTTTTTTCTTGTGGTTTCCCCATCACGCCTAATCTAGATGGATTGATTTTTTTTTTACGAGGGCTGGTGGAAAATGTTCAAGAACACACCGTCAAGGGTCCGCACTTCTCGGTAGTGTGGGGATCTTAGTCGCATCACTGCAATGACTCTGATATATATATATATATATATATATATACACCACATCTACACCCACATTGGTAGTAAATATCCACCTAGATACACTACCCGAATCGGGTAGTGAGGCAATGAACTTTCGAGTTCGAACTGCTAATCAATGTATGTATGTATGTATTATACATTATACAAAATCATATTTGTCATTATAATAATGCCACCACGGGACCCACTAAAAACCACCACCCTTTCTCCTTGGCAGGAATCCCCCCGGAACCGCTTTCGCATTACTTCAGGGTGTGCCGTTTTCTTCCCTATAGAAGTGCCTGCTGGTTTTCCTGGATGTTGTGCTGGATGTTTTGCACCTTTTTTCATCTCCTGTAGCACCCAAACAAGATGTACGCATCGTCCTCAGCATCGTGGTAATACCACACATCGGGCTCGTCGGCCTTCGACATCTTGGTTGGGTGCAGCTGGTTGGGCTGCTATCAAGGAGACTTCCTCAACGGGGCTGCCTCCCTGAATGACCCGCATCTCAGCGACCCCGGAAGATGGTCAGTCCGGGGCTTTCCTTCTTTTGCGGTGCAGAGGTAGCACTCGAGAGTACTTACACACTCCGCAGACATGTGTCCCTCCTTGCTGCACCTCCAGCATCCTTTCATCCTATCAGGACCTTTGCAACTCGCTGCAATGTGGCCGAAGCCGAGGCAGCGGTAGCATCTGATGGCCTCTATCTCCTGGCGTACGCGACAGGACACCGATCCCACCTTCAGGTGTCCTGCTCGTACCAACTTCGACGCCGTTCTTTCAGTCAGTTCCACAAGAGCCTTCAGAGTTCCCCTGAAGGCGTTCTTTGTGAGACTGACCCTGATCTCGCCTGCAGGCTGCTCGCCAAAATGACTTCTAACGGCAGCCTCAACCTCCTTCGCATCTGTTGTGGTGTCGAGGTCCAAGACCTCAACCTCCGTACGAGGGACAATCTCCCTCACACTGCCACCTTCACCCACAACCTTTTTGATCGCAGCGGAAAGCCTGGATCTGCCATCCTCTGCGGGCCCTACTTCTACAAGAACCTCTCCACTGCTGGTTTCCCTGACACCCTTGATTGTTACGCCAAGGGAGTCAGGTGTTAACTTTCGCTTGAGGTCCTTGAGAACCTCTGCGTAGGTCGAGCCCTCAGCCGGTTTGATTAAAACCGCTTGGGGTCGAGCTCGTCTCTGTTTCCTCTTCTTCTTTCTTCTCGTCACCTTGGGTACAGCTGTCGGTACCTCTCCCTCTTCCTTCACTACACTTCTCTCACTCTCACTTCCTTCGCTACACCACGGGTCCTCGACTTCTTCTTCTTTTTGGCCTAATGGCGCTCACCTCTACGGGGCTCAGGGTGGGCTCCCTCGCTCTCTTCCCATTTTGGGTTGAGGGAGTTTCCACGACATCTTTTTCCGTCTGAATTCCCCTACTGGCTAAACGTTCGCGCCCTGCCTTCTTTCTCACTTCGGTAACTCTGTGGCCTACCCTCTCCTTCATACAGCTGAAGTGACAGTCGAAACACGTCTTGAGCGCCTTCACGTTTCGGTGGAGACGCGCAAGACGGTCCCCCGCATGCCCCATCCCGCAGAAAACCTCCATCTTTCTGATGATCTCTTGGAGAACCATCAGCTCCTCCTTGCTGTCATGATACTTGGTGTAGAAGTCGGACCAGTGGGCCGCCTAACTCCTCACAAACACTCCTCTCCAAGTATGTTTGCCCCCCCCCCAAATCCATGGGACCGGCACTGACCACCGGAGCTTTCACCCGATTGGAATCAGTGGGGAGATTTCTACTCCCTTGGGGTAGGTCGTTTTTCACATACACACTCATGATTGGTTTGAATTCGGGGTTCCTTCCCCTAGCTAGTTTTTGTCCATCTCGGGTAATTGATTTCCCCGGTACCACTCATATCTGGGAGGCGTTCCCCTATGCGCAATGAATTGATGGATGGATGGATTGATTGATGGATGGATGCATGGATGGATGGGTTTGGATGGATGAATTGGTGGATTGATTTTTGTGACCTAGCCACTTTTCTTCGTTTTTGAATTCTCGGTGGACCCGTTTGAGCTTCTATTTATCCTTCTCTATTGATTTTTCTTCTTCACCTAAACCCTCTTCATCCTCAGTTTGAGACAGTTTCCGGATGGTAGCTTCGATTTCTTCATCTTCTCCCTCTTCTTCGGAGTCGCTCAAACTCTCTACGACGTTTGTGCAGTCTTGTCCGTTGCAGTTCATGCAAATGACGGAACATTTCAGCCCTGCCTTCCTGCAGCCACATGCTAAGCCGCATCCTTTTTTGCATTTGCAGGAGATGAATTTGAGAAAAGCCTCAGAAGCGTGTGTGGTGAGCCCACACTTGTATTTATTTACTACAAGAAACTATCTACCTAGAAACACTACCCGAATCGGGTTTACAAAATGTAAACAGACACGGAACGAAAAAGGTACACAAAGCAATACTCGAAAAAAAATGTAAACGAACAAGGAACGAAGTTTAAAGGCACATAAAATATTCAATTCATAATTTTTCTTTTCTTAAACGAGTCTGTAAAAACAAAGTATTATTGCAGGGCTAGAGTCAGGTCCAGGGGCTGTGCACTAAAATTGCATACCACTGCGAGACGACACAATCTCTACTACATTCTCTTCGAATCTCTCGCAGTCTTACGCGCAGTCCCTGGCAATCTCTGGTTGTCCCGCTCGCAATCTCTTGTCTCCCTTATCGTCTCGGATGATATTTCTAAAACTGCGCGATCAAAATTAATATTATTTACAAATTTATTATTTATAATTTTCTGCTACTTTCTGGAACTATAGTTATATATATATATATGTAGAAAGATTCCTCTGTGATAAAGCCATACATTTGAATTGAAAATTCAAAACAGTTAAAATTTAAAAAAATCTGTAGAAATAATTTTACGTATTATTAGAGTTAACTATTCATTATAAATTAGAATAAATTAAGTTGCTCAAATTTGAAAGCACACAAAACATTTAAACATAAATTTTTCGAAATTGATGTTGAAAAATTATTCTTAATATTATTTATCTTAATAATAAAATTCGAGTTTAATATTTTCATAAATGTTCACTTAATCTATATGTATTAGGGTGGTCCAAAAAACAACTTTCACTTTTAACTCCCCTTACCCCCACCCCCACAACGTCCCAAATATCACCCAAAAATAATCAAGAAATACATTTTACATATTATTGTTAATTTTCAGCCTTTTCTGCCATCTTTTTTTCATACATATAAATACTAATTGGAAATTTTGATATCCCTTATGACTTTTCAAACTATTTTTAATGGTTTAAATAAACGTAACTTATTTAAACAATTATTTTGTCCAATAAATGTGAAAGATAATCGTATTTTCTTAATGAAATGTAAGTTGGTGATTGATTGGCGTGTCAAATTTAAAACAAACATTATGTGATTAGTTAAACAATTAATTATTGTTTACTTTCAAATTTCCTTCAAATTGAGTATGTGTGGTTTACATCTTTTTTGGCGTACTTCTAAATAAATCATAAAAGTCATAATAAAATTTAAATTAAAAAAGTATATTTATTATTTTATTCTTCATATTTTCACTATCTTAACCATGATTATATTATAAAAAAGTACATTCAATAATAAAAATTATGATTCAAGTTTTGACGTTTTCTTTGAATAACATTGTGAAGGACGGAAATAGAATAAAATAAAAATGGAACAGAAAAAACAATTTTTAAAAACATTTTTTGGAAAAAATAATTGTTTGAACAAATTCAATTTGTTTAAACAAATAAAAAATGGTTATTATATTATTTCTATACACTATACAGTTAAAAAAATAATTGTATGTATTCTATTGTAAACTATTTTTAAAAAGTTTTTGAAAAGAAACTGCTTGAGCAAATAAATATTGTTTGAACAAATAGAAATTTGTTAAAAATTAGAAGAAAAGTATCAAAGTTATGTGAGTATTTAACAATAAGTAGCATAGCATACCAATTTTGGAAAAAAGTGGACTTAATAATTACATAATGCTTTGAGAAAAATGTTCTATTCCAAACAATTACCAACTATTACATTTCATTTAGAAAATACGATTTTTTTTTACATTTTTTTCCAAATAATTGTTTAAATAAGCTACATTTATTTAAACAATTGAAAGTTGTTTACAAAGGCATGAGGAATTTTCAAACTGTCCATTAGTAATTATTTGTGTTGAAATAGACTGCAGAAAATGCTGAAAATTACCAATAATACGTAAAAATGTAGTTTTCTTAGGCTTAAGACGATCTGAAGGTACCACATCTTACCTGGCGTTTCAGCGACCCTTCGCTAATGTCTTGCGCTGGATCACCCAGACGATCGAGCTCCATGCTCGACGGAGCGTTGTGGTTCTCAACCGGCGGCTTCTATATTACGCTTCAGTGATACATTAAAATTTAAATTGAATCGTTAATGTGTTGTAATGTTTGGGTAACTGCAATGCAAAGTAACGTACGTTACTGCACGTTACTTTAAGAAATTTGTTTATGATATTTATACTAAATTAAATGTCTTAATAAATAAATAATTATTTTTATTAAATAAGTAAATTTAATAAATAATTAAGTTTAATAAATAATTAAATGAAATATATAATTATACAAAAAGATTGGAAAGGGGGGAAAATTGCGGAAAAAAACTTTTGTTTAGGAACAGATTTTAAAAACAGCACTTTTTGACAAATATGTATGGAGTCTAATTATCAATGAAACATGCGGGTTTTTTTGTTTATTAATTAGAGAAATTTGTAACCATTTTCATACTTTTCTAAAGAAAAATATTGTTTATAATCTAACGTGTAAAATGGTTCTTAATTTCTTTATTAAAAAAAAAACAAAAAAACAAAAAAAAAGGAATGCATGCTTCATTGACAAGTGGATGAGGCCTCCTGGGGATCACCACGTAAAAAAACGCGCCTTCGGCTCGACCTCCATGGTGGTGCGGAACAGAGTTCATTAACTATTCAATTTAAATGTATCACTGCAACCTGTAACGTAATACAGTAGTCTCCGGTTGAGAGCCACAGCGCCCCGTCCAGCTTCGAGCTCGAGTCCAGCGCAGAACAATAGCCAAGGGTCGCTAAGGCGCCAGGTCTGATGTGGTACTTTCAGATCGCCTTGAGCCTTTTCTTATTTTTGGCTTTTATTTGGGGCGATATCGCCAACGGCGATACCACGCTGAAAACACCAGTTCTCGTAAGATCACTGAAGTTAAGCATTGTTGGGCGCGGTTAGTACTTGGATGGGTGACCATTCAGGAATACTGCGTGCTGTTGGCCCGTCGTGGGTGTGGTGGGCCCACATTGGTAGTAAATGTCCACCTAGAAACACTACCCGAATCGGGTAGTGAGGCAATGAACTTTCGAGTTCGAACTGCTAATCAATTTTTATTTTTTTTTGGGCATTGTGGGGCATTATTGTTCTGGTTCTATTTCCTAGACGTTGCTCTTCAATCCCTTACAAATTTGGCAACTTTCGATCAAACCCTGGAGTATCAGACCAATTTCTCAGAAATACACAATTTTCCATGGTCAATATATGGGATTTTCAAGTGCCTGGTGGCATGTTTTATTATTGGAATTTCAAGACAACAGAAAAATACGGATTTTATTTTTTTTTCTGAAATGGAAACTTTGGGAGGTTTCTTTCCCTATAGAGTAAAAAAACATTTTGCCATGCATTTTTGGACCACCCTAATATGTATGCATTAATTTCACAATTCATTCATGCATGAATTGATTCAAAATTTTGTTTTATTATAAATGGCCGAATGCGGCCGAGTATTATCGACTGCTAGCGATTTCGAGGGATTTTGCATCGACCTGAAAGTGGGCTCAATGCTTTGGAATCTCAACGCAGTATTTCGTGCTATCCTCGCAGTCCCCGCCATCTCTAGCAACCTCATTGACAGGTTTTTGAGTGCATAGCCCCTCGAGTAAGGTATTACAATAAAACTTAAGCAAAACAGTCTCGAGTGGTACTAAAATGAGACCACTCTGGTGTGAATCCAGGTTCATTTGTTTTACATTAAAAAAAACAGCATGAAGTTATCCTATTGTTCCTATTACTATTATTATTAAAACAACAGCAATTGATATTCCCTAACAGGATTAGGTCTAATGAAGAAACCACAAGAAAAAAACGCATCATTTACTTTACCTCATGGTTGTTGTGGAAACGAGTACAATTAACAATAATAATTCTAATGAAGAAACCACAAGAAAAAAACGCACCATTTACTTTGCCTCATGGTTGTTGTGGAAACGAGTACAATTAACAATAATAATTATTACTATCATTATTATTGAAACAGGAATTAGAATAATAATAGTTCAATATTACAATTATATTAATGATGATGCTAAGAATTAATAATTAATCGATAATAACTTTAATTTCACGTGATAATAGGGTCGTGGCTTAAAGGGTGGGGGGGGGGGGGGGGTAGCAAACTTAGTATGTTTTTCAGAATGTCGAAAAGTACTATATTACAAATTTTCATCTCTTTTGCATTTTTTTTCAGATAACTGCCTTTTAAACGCCCTGCTGCCTGGCCTAAGATACTTCGCAGCGAACTCCGTCCTAAAGTTGTATCCTTTTTTGCTTTTGGTTTCATACTTCGCACTTTCATAATAGAGATGCACGAATTCCTCTTCTATTGTGGTATCTTACTTGATGCAAATTGCCCGCATGCTGTGGCCCCCCGCGGTGGCTCCAGGGATGCCTCGACGATCCTCGGGAAGCGACAAGCGTTTCAAAACATTTAGTAGAATCTCGATAATAATGTATGGCTTTTGGTATTCCTCTTAGTCCCTTTCCTCTTCGTTCTCTGTCTGTCTGGCATTAGAAACCGTATCCATAGCAATGCTACAGCCAACATAGCCATTAAAGTCATGAGAAGAAAGCTCAAGCCGTACCGCGACGCCAACGCGAGAACACATTTGGTAGGGATATTATTACAAGTGACGAGAATGACATCCTTACAGAAGAACAAAAAGGATATTGTGAAAACTCGCGCGGCAGTAAAAATCTAGTCACCATAGACGCTGTTGCCATGACGGCAGCTCGTAAAAATCAAAGAAACTTGCACATGGCATACATTGACTACAAGCAAGCGACGACTTAGGATAACTGGATCAATACGCATAACAACGAGCATATTTCAAGGAGACTCCTTCAGTGCACTATCCTTCAGTGCACTATGGTTCTGTTTAGCATTGAACCCATTGAGCAAAACACTAAATAGCATGTCTCATGCATTTTTAATACATGATAATGAGGATGGTCTTCAACTGACCAATCTTCTATACATGGATGAACCGAAGCTATACGCTAGTTCAGACGACAAACTGCAGCAAGTGATCGATGTCACAAAGCAGTTTTCCAGTGATATCCACATGGAGTTCGCACTAGATAAATGAATTCTGAAGAGTTCTCTCCACTCAGCAAACAAGATCAGGGCAATCAACACTTATGTCATCCCTGTCCTCACGTACTAGTTTGGGCTCATCAAATGGTCAAACACCGACCGTGAAAGGTTAAACAGAACCATCCGCGTAGAAATGACGAAGCACCGAATGCACCACAGTAATTCGGCCATTGGAAGGGTAGTTCTACTAAGACATAGAGCGGGTAGGGGCGTTGTAGATATCAAGAAACTGTGTAAGTCACAAGTTATACAGTTGCAAGACTATTTTAACAGCAAGCGAGATGTTGCGTTTTACAACACCATCTGTAAAGCGGATCTCGATTACACGCCCTTGAATTTGTCTTCAGAGGAGGCTTCGAATATCAGAGCAGAAACCATAGAGGAATTGGAAACGCAATTAAAACAAAAAGCCATCCACGGCGAGCACCCAAAATCGTTAGATCAACATTAAGTGGATACTGAGGCATCCAATATTTGGCTGAAAAAGGGGATTCTGTTCCCAGAAACGGAAGGATTCGTCAATGTGGTTCAGAACAGGCCTGTCAGCACCATAAATTATCGCAAACACGTGCTACATCAAGACGTGGTTGACCGGTGCCGATTATGTGTAGATACCAATGAACCCATCAAGCACGTTATTGATGGTTCTCGCGTCATGGCTCAGACAGAATTATACGAACACATAATGATGTGGCGAGCATTATACATTAACAACTTGCCCTAAACCTAGGTCTCTTAACAGAATGAATGCCTTTCTAAAGATACATTCCAGTGCCCGTTTTAAAAAACGAAGATTATATCTTATATTGGGATGTTACTGTCCAGACGAATCATTATATCCAAGCCAATCGACTCGACATCGTGAGGCGAGAGAGAAAAGGTGGAAGAGTCTACATCATCGAAATTGCTTGTCCACTTAACCGGAATTTGCAGGCAACCTATGCAACCAAGATCCATAAGTATGGCGAGCCAAGACATGAAGTAAAGAGAATACTGAGGAATGCGAAACATGCATCCATTCATCATATTGTGATATCGTCTACAGACAATGTGTACGCAAGATGCACTGAACATCTTGAACATTTAGGAGTCAGTAGGGTTCTGGCAGCAGCTCAAAAGGCGGTTTTATCACACACCTGTCGCATTGTAAGAAAGTTTCTTGACCATCAGGAAGGAAGCGACTAAAAACTTCAGGAGGGGCAGATGGTAGCTCGAAGAAAGCATTCAGAGGCAACTGTTGTTACCTCCAACGCTCGTGGCCGTTTAAGGATAACAACGGTAAAAGACGAACTCCAAACTACAACATGCTCCTAATTTTGTACCTACAACATCATAGGAAAAGATTTCAGACATTGCATTAAAACAAAGATTCGCAACCCTCCATTTTATTCAAAAGAGAAAATAAAAAAAAGAATTTAAATTAATTTCCCCAGGACTTTTAATTTATTTTTGAACGGCGTCAGGCAAACTTCATTTTACCGCCCTGCAAGAAGGTCACGCTGGCAAACAAGTAAACATTTAAAAATAACCTAAGAAAATAATTTTTCATAGTACGTGAAAATCCTAATTAAGAAAGACAGATTTGAGACGACTTGAAAATAAAAAGAATCATTGGTTTAGCGTTATGAAAAATAAATTAAGTATAAACTTTATTTTGGTAAACACATCATTAGAGGCACGATAAGAAGAGAAAAAAAGATGTCATACTTTACAAGTCAAAGTAATAAACCCCCTTTTTAAGAGGTGTTACAATATTACATTAAAATAAAAGAAAATTCACTGAATTTAAAAGGATTGAGCCGAGATTAGTAAGCGAATTCTGCACTGGAGAGAACAAACCTGTTGTAACTTTTCTCCGCGTCTACCGACGCCATTTGATGAACAAATTTTATATCAAACATTTAATAAAAATTTAATAAAATAAACAGAGCCACCCACCTTTACCAATAGTCCTGAACAGCCTCGTCCAGGAAATCGCAGCGGATTCACAATTCAGAATTGAACAAGTACAATACCACTCTGTGGCAAAAACTATACAAACGACAACTACAAAAATAAACGTCAGCTTCCTCACACTAGGCTCGAATGACGCAAGACTAGGAGTTCGCTTATCTTGACGATACGTAGGCCGCCCAATTTCTCCTCTCCTGTGCAGGTAATCAAGATGTGTCTTCTGAGCTGGCGCAGTGTCATGGCGGATGGAGGGAAATTTCGGGACCCTTATGCCCAAGAGATGGTGATAGTGGTGCTGGGGCGAATCCTCGGCGGTGAGGTTTGATTCGCCTCAGGTACAGGATTTGAAATGCGGCAGTCGCATCCACTTTCCACCCCCGGTGTACAAGTCACGGTTGCACCTGTGCCTGTGCGCCTTCAACCCGGCTTGCTTCCTCGTAGTCCGAACCGCAGATCCTTGATGGCGGTTGATGCTCCAAGTGAAATCGGTCCTTCCTCCATTTCTCACTCGTCCTCAAATCTCAGTGAATGACGAAAAAAAAAACCCAAAATAATTAGCAAGAGTGACTCCTTCTCTCTCCCTACGAAAAGCCCATAAGAGTGTGCCTAAGAAAAAATAATAAATCATTTCAGAAATAAATAAAAAAATACAAGAAATCAAATTGGTTGGCCCTCGATCAAGCCTCGTTCTCTCGTGAATATTTCCTCCAAGAGAGGAGGAGCTGTTTACAAATAAGTGAAAACCAAAACAATACAAAGTTATTTGCAGGAGAAACCTGCAACATTACAGTATTAAATTAATTTATAACATCCTCATCTCATTGAGGCTGATGATAAAAAACCGGGTTCATCCGAGAACAAGTTGCATTGGGCTAACACCCCCATGCAGCCTCTCTCGGATGGGAGCCATGGTTCAGTTGGGAGTGGCAACGGGTTTATTATTTTCATCCAGAGCGAGGACCAAGAAATGGCCCCGGGCAAACATAATTTTAAACGGTCGGGCCAACTCAGGAGCGATATCCTTACCTGTTGGCAAGGAAGCTCACTGGCGCGAATAGGATACATGCTGAGGTTATATGAACGTTGGGTCAATATGCACATGGAATATGCTCATACACGCATCAGTATTTAAGAGATAAGGTATCCTTTTCACGCCGAAAGGGATATGAAGCTCTTCACCAGCAAAAAGAAGAGCAACATCCTCCAGCAAACATACCTCCCGTTCCAGCAAGACCACCTTTGCAGATAGTCGATAATGCCAACATAAAAATTAGGAGATCAAAAACTCACCAAAAAGTCTTTCTCAGGTTGGAGAAATTAGCTTAAGCTAATACTGCTCTCCCGGACTTGCTCCCCGAAAATGTTAATCTCTGGATTCTGAACTGTTTAGTTTACCAGAAGGCGGTCTCCCGTCTTAGACACAATAGAAGTAATGATACTTCAGTACGTCTGAGTGAGACTCGCAAGCGTATTGCACAGCTTTAGATTAAAATTAAAACGGCGAGACGGCATTCATTAAATGTTCAGGGAGTGAATGCTACATAATATCAAATAAAAAATTCCCTCCAAAGGTTAGGGCACTTGCTCGAAACTTAAGAAAAGTAAATCACAGACTGAAAAAGTGTATACTGTTGACCATCAAGCAGCAGTGGACGCAAAAAATAAGAGCTCTTTCAACAGCCAAAGAGCGACTTGCATGACGGATAAGGTGGATTCTGGAAAATTCCATCTTTTCTACTCATCCTTCCCATCTATTCAATAAAACGTCATGTGCCGTTGAAAATTCGCCTAGTCGAGAAGAGATTCAAGTCTTCTGGGAGCAAGTATATGGAGATACTTATCAGCTAAATGAAGACGCTTAAACAAAGAACCGCAGTGGTTAGTAGAAGGACGCACGGTACTGATCCCTAAGACCGGAGATCTGTCATGTCTGAAGAACTACAGGCCCATAGCTTGTATAAACACCAGCTACAAGCTATTCACTGGTATCCTCAAAGAGAGAATGTTAACATCTAGCGAGCCGGTACGGAGAGCAATAGTGGAACAACGTGGATGCAGACAGGTGCATTACCCAGGACTCGGTCAGATATCGACGCAGTCATCCATGGCTTGGATTGACTACCGTAAGGCATTCGATAACACGAACCATGAGCTGGTTATCAAGCTCCCTGAATGCCTGGAGGTGCATCCAAGAATAGTGAGATACATAAAAGAGCTTATGCTCTTGTCGCGGACAAGATATGTATTAACATCTGACGAAAGACAGGTGACAACCAGCTATGTCACCTATAAGAGGAGGGGTCTTCCAAGGAGACTCTCTCAGTTCGATATTTTTCTGCATCTCCCTCTTGCCTCTATCTACTCTGGATACGTATGTAGCCCGCCGAATAGAAGAGAAAATAAGATCAACCACCTTTTACATATGGTCGACCTGAAACTCTAAGTACTCTAAGGCGATTTTCATGAGCTTCGGACTGGACAGGAGTGCCTGCATCCACCCACCCAAATTCTCAAAAAATTTGGGCTTTTGAAATATCTGGGAAGCATAAGATCCAGGCGAACAATATGCTGGCCGTCCCTATACTGCTCTACACTTTTGTTGCAGTAAAATGGAACGTCGATGCGTTGAAGTAACTTGACCGAAGCATACACAAGATGATGACAATTCATCGAAGTCATCTTCCTAGATCTTCGATACCTTTAATATACCTCCCTCAAGATAAAGGGGTAGAGGTTTGCTGAGCTTGGAGTGTCTTCATCGAAGAACGGTTCTGGCTACAGCCTGCTACAGCCCTCATGATTTGCACAGACTATCTTATGCGACTCGTACATCAACATGAAGTCGCCAATGCTGCGGCGTTTCTATACCGTGCCGCAGATTTGCTTCTACTAAGAGAACATGCTGAGAAGCCCCTTTGTAGAAAATTCTACAGTATTATACATAGACAAGAGCTATCGACGGGTCTGTCCAACATGTTTCTCAAGTCTGCTGGATTGAGATCGGAGACCGAGGGCTTTGTATTTTGCCTGTCAAGACGGCGTTATAGACACCTTAGTTTAACGCAAGCGCATAATGAAAGTACCTGTAGGCGATACCAACTGCCGAGCATGCAAGCAAGAGCCGGAAACACTTGAACATTTTCTCAGTGGATGCTCGAAGTGAGCACGCTACGGGTACAGAGACAGACACAATGTGGCTCTAAAAGTATTGTATTACAATCGACAGAACATGTATCGTTTTGATGTAACGCCCGTCTTGCTATATGCCCAGGGAGAACTGGAGTCGGTGGTGAAGAAGGACCAGTGTATGATCTACTGAAATTTCTCATTCGACACCACTCAACGTATTAGTGCTACAAAGCCTGATATTGTCCTCCAAGATCTGAAGACAAAAATTATTTACGTGATTGAATTCTCGGCGGCAACCGTTGGTAATGTCACGGCAAAGGAGGAAGAGAAACGGGTTAAATATCAAGCACTTCTTTTCGAGCTTGGCAGGCTGTACCAAGACTACAAAGTCCACCTTTTATTTCTCATAATCGGCTGCCTCGGAGGTATGAAAGCTTCATTGCCCAGCCAATTCAACCGGATTCCGGCTTGCCAGCGTCAGGCTCAGTCCATCACGAACCGGATTCAAAAGGCGATTTTTCTGGGATCACTGCATCTGATCCGTCAACACTGTTCCTTATAAGATTCTACAATTTTTTGGTAGCTCTAAAAAAGTATCCAGAGGCGAAAGCTTCACCTCAAACCATCCCGTCTTCCGCGGCTAGCCGAAACATCTGATGGAAATCTAAATCCTCTCCATCATTTACGCACCCCAAAGCCACAAAACTAAAAACTAGTATTTTTACTGAGGGTCGCAAAAAGTCACAAAAAATTTATGTATACGAAATTATTCAGCAAGCTGAAGTTGTAGTTCGGTCAAAATAAAGTCAAAATGGAAAGTCGTCCGATTAACTTTGAAATTCGTTTGGCCAATAACATCGACTTTGGAAACAGGCTGCGTTTATCCGAAATTAACCTGTAAGGTAAAGGTGTTCAAAAACGTCGACCCCGGAAATAGTCAGACTCTTTCCGAAATTAATCATAAATTTAAAGTTGTATTCGATGAAATTAAAGAGAAAACGTAAATCATCCGATTAAATGCGTGATGCGTCCAGTCAAAAACATTGACACCGAAAATAGTCGAATTTTATACGAAATTAATCCGCAAGTTGATGTGACAATTCGGGTAAATTAAATAAAAAACGAAAATCATCCTATTAAATCCGAAGTCCGTCCAGTCAAAAACATTAACACCGAAAAGAGTCTGATTCTATCTGAAATTAATCCGTAAGTTAAAGTTGTAATTCGGAAGGAAAATAGTCTGATTAAATACGAAATCGATCTGGTCAGACAGATCGACCCCGGAAATAGTAAGGTAAAATTCAAATTCGGTGAAATCAACAAGAAAACGGAATATCGCCGGATTAAATCTGAAATCCGTCTGGTCAAAAACATCGAATCTGGAACTAGTCTGATTCTACCTGAAATCAATACACAAGTTGTAATTCGGTCAAATTAAAGCCAAAAAGGAAAATAGTCTGATTAAATTCTAAATCCGTCTAGTAGTACAGATCAACTCCGGAAATAGTCTAATTCTATCTGAAATTAATCCGCAAGCTAATGTTCTAATTCGGTGAAATTAAAAGGAAACTGGCCCTACACTTACCTTTTTTACTAATTTTTACATTCTCATTCTAATGAGAAGGTATTGGTTTTATGTAAAATTTGACATAGTCGGTTTTCATCAAATCTCCACGTTTTGAGACCCCCTGAGCTAGAAAAAACGATTTTTACCAAGGTGTCTGTCTGTAGTCTGTCTGTCTGTATTCACGATAACTTTCGAAAAAATGATCAGATTTGACTGAGCTTTGGCACACTTTTTTATGGCCTAAAAAGAAAGAACGAGTTCGTTAACCAGCCTTTTTGGATGAAAATTCAAAAAGTGAGCACATTTTGAAAATTTTTTAGACCACTTTTTTTGAAGATTTGAAAATTCTATGTACGGTTATTAGTAGTACGCCAGATGACGAACAAAATATTCTAATGACTTTTCGTGATAAAAAAAAAATTACTGGAGTTATAGCATTTTAAAAATTCCAAAAAACAAACGAAAATGAACATTTCAAGCCGAAAAACGCACGATATGAAAAAAAGTCAAGAGGAGAAAAACGTTGCTTTTTGAACACCCTATAATATTTTCATAACAACTTTTTGAATTTTTTGAAAAATAAAAAATTCAAATTTTGATCGCACAAAAAAATAATGAAAAATAAAAAATTCCATTTTGCTGTGAAACTATGCAAGATACGAGAAAAGATCATCCCACCAAAATTGTGCACCTAAAAAAGATCTACAAATTTCTTATCATTCACTTTTTGATATGACGCGTAGTTTTTGTTTTATTTGTAAAAAACAGCATTGAAAATAGAAAAATCAAATTTTTAGTCGAATAACACGAGCTACGAAAAAAATGACAGGAACAAAATTTGTTCATCCAAGGAAGAGGTACAAATTTGTTGTGAATCATGTATCGATAGGATGCGTAGTTTTTGTTTTATTCGTGAAAATAACATTGACAGTAAAAAAAATCAAATTTTTGAAAAAACAATGCAAGGTACGAAAACAGATAAATGAACAAAAATTGTGCATTCAAAAAAGATTTAAAAACTTGTAATCAATTTTTGTTTTAAGAATATATTAAAAATGAAAACATTAACTTTTTTGAAAAACGGCACAAGCTAAAATAAAATTTTAACTAATAAAATTTGTCGCCTAAATTATATCATTATTTTTCATTTGAAATTAAATACAAATTTAGTAATTTGTATATGAAGAACATATAACACGAGGCACAAAGTGCGCGCTCAGTGTATTTACCAAATCGCACGCCGTAAGTGCGTTCAAACTTTTTTGTTTCTATCATACGGTGCACAGAACCGAGCGTGGAACGCAAGGTTCAAATGATTTTCAAATAAAATATCGACCGCGAGGCGCGAGTCTCTGGATGAGAATGTGTTCCTTAAGGTCGATAGAACCTTGAGTAAATAAAGTTCCTTTTCAGTCTAAAATAAAAACAAATTTAACAATCACTTAATATGTAGAGGTTTTGATAATTTTATAATATTTGCAAACAAACTTTTTCTTTTCATCGAAGTCGAATACGAAGTTCAAAAATCTAGAGGAACCGAGCGTAAAGCGCGACGTAGATACGCCCGAGCGCGTAGCGCGAGGTGAATACATAATCGAGCGCGAAGCGCGAGATAAATATATGATCGAGCGAGAAGCGCGAGATCTAACAGTTGCGCGCCCTAGGCGCGCTCAAATTTGCGAGCGAAGCGTTGCATTTCTAAAACGGTTCTACTAAAAATGTCTCTTGCTCTTTTGTGATATCTTGCATAGTTTACGAGAAGAATTCAAAAATTATATTTTCAGACAAAAATTCTTCTGGCGTAAAAAATGGTTTGACCCGCATAAAGCTGCGATAGGATGCCTTCCGTAAGCAGAAAGTTAAAATAAAAGTTGCAACAAAAAAAGTTGGGCTTTTCAGAAAATCTTATTTTTATATTTTCAAAATTCTGAGAAAAATGCAAAAGATTTTCTGCCAAACCCAAACTTTTTATTTTTTGTAATATTTTAAAAAAATTGCTCACATAAGAAAGGCATCCTATCAGTAAAACATACCAGAATCCGTATAGAAAATTCGAATATATGAATTAGGTCAAAAACTATAGAAGTTGAAAAAAATGTGTGAATTTAAAAAAAATGGATGTCAACATTCAAATATACGTAAATTTCTGGAAATTTTTGTTCTTTATAGCAGTATCTGTCTTCTTGTTAAAATATTTCGTTTGAGTGATGCACTTTTTGAAAAAATAGTTTTAATAAAAGAAAAATAAATTCTATGCAAACTTTTGGATTAAGAATTAATAATAACACACTTTTAAACAGAAAAAAACTATGTAAAGGTTTTTGGAATTCAAAATGACATTAATAATTTTATAAAAAAAGTAACGCCAAAGTAACCTGTTACTTTTTTCAGTATCGTTAGCGATAACGCGCTATTTTTTGAAAAAAGTAACGGTAATGCGTCACAAATTTTAAGGAAGTAACGGTAACGTTAACGCGATACTTTTGATTGGTAAAGTGTTAAACACTGGATTTTTAAGGAATGCTGTATGCATTGAACCAATTTTCGATCAAAATGTTGATTATCGAATTCTGTACTTCCACCCTTCAAATATGTGTAACACTTTCCAGTGAGGAAAGAATACGAGAGGGTTAGGGGAATGGTTGGCACGGTCTCAGAGGTTAGAAAGCAACTGCTGGGAGATGAGAGAGATACAGACAGGAAAAGAGAGGGTAGCCAAACTTTGTGTGTACAGGAGAAGTGGAGAAGATGAAGAATGGAGAGTAATAAGGCCATGGATTGAGGAAAATAATAAGGAGTAAGGGTTGATAGGCGGAGATATAAATGCCTGGACATGAGACTTAGGGAAGGAAGTATGGGATGAAGAAAGCGAGGAGTTTACGAGAAATTCGAAGCACAGGGAACTGGACCGGGAAAGTAAAATGCTTTTAAACCTATTATGATAGATAGGGCAATTTATATGCATTCTAAATTTGAAGGGAGATGAAAAATTGGAGAGAATAGATAAAATGGAAATAGGAAATGAAATAGGCTCGGGGCTCTTGCCGGTAATACCAAAACTGGAATGCTCAGGATGGAATCGGCGTAGAGGAATTATGGAAGGGACTCGAAGGGGAAGATGTAAACACGCGCATTAAAAAACTTAAAGAAATTACATAGAGGATAAAAGAAGAGGTAAGACCAAGAGGAGATGTAATGTTGGGACGCACAATGTAAGGAATGTAAAATTAGAATGAAGGAATGTGTAAAAAAGTGGAGAAAAGGAGAGATAGGGAAACAGGAATATCATAGGAAAAAGAGAGATCATGAAATACTGTTGAACGGTAAAAAGCAGTTGAAGAAAAGTAGTTATATAGAAGAGGTGAAAAAGGCGATAAGGGAAGGGAGGAAATGGGAGGTGATCAATAGGAAAAGAGGAGGAAGGAAGGGCATTAACGAGGAAATCAAGA
The DNA here is from genome assembly GCA_932195095.1 of Andricus curvator. Lineage (NCBI taxonomy): Eukaryota > Metazoa > Arthropoda > Insecta > Hymenoptera > Cynipidae > Andricus > Andricus curvator. Next base: position 638,209 of record CAKNYM010053231.1, read on the forward strand.
TAGACGAATGGACCCGGTACTTTAGGCGACTGTTGCGAGGAGTGGAACACAGGGTATTAGGTAAAAATAGGAGGGTGTTAGAACAAGAAGAGGATAGCGATAACAGGAGAAGCAGGGAAGAGATGAATAGAGAAAGATAGAAAGAAGAAATGTGGCGGGTTTGT
>CAKNYM010053231.1:649604-688865 GCA_932195095.1 Andricus curvator
TATATATTCCCTGGGCCAAACGCATTTAAGCGTAGTTCGATAATTCTACATTAGAGAGAGTTATCGTGAGAAGGTACCCTAAAGAATAAATCCAGTTTGTAATTTAATTTAAGGCAAATAAATTTTATAACTGCTGTCCAATGGAAAAACTTAGGAAGTAACATTTAGCGTAAAGCTTATTTTACCGAGCACGCGACTAATAAAATTGTCTGTTGCAAATGTAACTTGCTAGGTTTTTCCTTTATACAGCAGATTAACTGATATTAACACGTCTGTATACATAATCAGCATATAACTGGAAAGCTTCAAACTAATATAAAATCGTATGTGATTTTATAAACACGTCTGAAGCAACCTGAAGTATGCAACAAGGAACCAAGTGCAAGAAGCTTTTACATTTTGTTGCTATTAGAAAAATAATGAAATCGTGAACGGGAATTAATTATGGGTTCTATAAATGTTTTAAAAATTATTTTGATTTAATGTATTTAAAAAATCTACAAAGTTCTCGAAAATGATACATTTATTTCTTAATGTAATAAAGATTACTAATTAAAATAGAAAATTCTCATTTGTAGTCATAATTAAGCCAAACATGTGATTCTTGAATTTTCGCTATTCTCATCGAGCGTTCAAACCTCAAGCAGATTCTTTTCCTCTGTTCACCTTATTTACAATAACGGTCCGCCTTCATTTTACTCCTTCTATCAAGTAAAGTTTCATGTAGCAAACCTTCTTCTTTCGCTTTTTTTAATGATGAACGGTCTGTTTCGCATATTCGCACTTTCTTATCTTGGAACTTTTGGAACTTGCGCCTGTACAAAAGAAAAAGAATTGAAATTTATTTAGATTAATCTATATCCATATACACTTTATATTTTATTACACAAAAATTAAAACTTCAACTGATTTTTGGAAAAGGATTGTTCGATTTATTTTTTTAATTTTCACACAGCCATATAAGTCCGGACACTTGAGTCTGGGACACTCTGCATATTAAAACTGAAATTTCGTCTATTTCGAAGTAAAAAAAATACAAATGATTCTATATTATTTACTATGAGTGAAGTAATGATATTTTGAAAATTGTAGCCAATAAAATTCAAGTACAAGTCACTAGTCCTGTTTTTCGTCAATCGTAACCTTCGACCGGTCAACTCTGACGACAAAAATATATCAGTACATAAAAATAGTAAATGCAATTTACAAGAAGAATGGTTATACATATTTTTCCTGTATAAGTCATATTTTCCGAGTAATCTACCATCAGAATGGGGGTTGATTTTTATCAAACGGCTCGCATGCTCTTTTCCTAGCTCATATCATGAAATGGGGTACTTTCTCGATGAATGTGTATAGAACTAAAATTGTAGAACAGGAACTTGTCTATTAAGATGGCTAAAAAACATTTGTTTATTTAAGCAATTTGAGCTAATTTTTTATTTGATTTTATGTCGTTGGCCAGATTTTTGTAAGTAATTCCCTTATGAAAAAGAAGTATTGGATCTAATACTTTTTTCGCGAATAATGATTGGAAATCCAATACTTCTTCGCAAAAAAAGTACTGGATCCTATACTTACCAATACTTCTTTTTCATGTTAGTTTCCTTTTTATCTATCTGGTCATGCATTACTTTTTTAAGTATTGATTTTATTCTTAGTTGAGAAAAAATTCCCCTCTAACTCCGTTGGGAACAAAACTTCGTCTCTATACTCACCGCGTGATTTTACTCCCAATGAGTTTTCAGAAACTGATTATTCGTCTGGTATTATAAATTTACGCAATTATAATTTACTAAAATTTCCCTCTTTATCATGATTTTGTTTTAAATGCAATTAATAAATGCTTAAAAGTGTAAACATGAATATTTTTTATTTAATGCATGTATATATTGTCTAAATGAGTACATTATATTGACAATTTTATGGGAAAATGTGAAAATCGTCAAAAAATCCTAAAAATGAAAAGTATGATTCTTGCTTTTCCTAAACGCACTAAAATGTTAGTATATACCTTACTGACACATATACAGTATATAGAATATAGCAATAAAAATTATATAACTAAATAAAAAGGATTGGAAACACAACAAATAAACCTAAAGACGACGCGCCCGTCTACAGTAATTTCACTCGTTTTGCAGCTCACTGCATTAAAGCATGTAAGGTGTACTCGAAGCCAAAATTTGCATCTATATAACTTCCATTAGATCTGATTTTACGCAGAAAAGAATACTTCATAACGTTTATTGAAATATATTTTAGCAATTTCTGTACGAAACAGTCGTCATTGCCGCTCCTATGTTCGCTAAGGATTTATCTTCAATTTGGAAAAAAATATCCCTTTAGGTCATTCCTATTAAAAGTTCTACGATTTTAAAACAAAATGGAACAAAACCACCCATAGTTCGCCGTGAGCAGCACGCCACCGCCCGAGTTAGCCATTAAGTATAGCGCGTTTCGAGACAGAGAGTCATTTCTTCCCGTACCCCCGTAGTGTACACGTCGATGCTAGACTCATAAAACCAAAGTTTTTACTTTACCTTGCCTACTTCATTCTTGGACCCCCACCTTCTAACGCTTACATGCTGTTCATCACGGAGTGTGACACCCGTTTATTCAAAGATCACTATCGCCCAGGAAAATCCCATCGTCATTATGGAGAAAATCGCTCCTATACAGACGAAAGTCGACACCACCATTGATGAGAATCCCGGCATCCCCTTGCAAGCCCCGTATCACCACGGAGCCTAACCCGCTGCTGGAAGCTCGAATACGAGCTGCTGTCACTTTCCCACGCCGGTGCCACGTACCGTGTACGACAAGGCGCTTCCATTACCTTCCCGCTGAGCATTCTACCTCCCCTGTCTCCAGACAGCTAGGCCAGAGTCTCAACATAAGCCAGGCATTACCGTGTCATCCAAACGTCACCGCACGCGAGCGATACCACCCGACAACCTCACACTCACTCTGTGAAGCTCTCTCCCAGGACCACCCCCGAAAGACGCCCTGATCCTCGCAATGGAGATTTATTTTACTTAGATCTCAACCCCGGCAGTTTTGCACCAGCTGCCGCACGTACCAGCACGTGTAAAAAAGCATTGCGTTCTAAAAATTACTTTGAACTTTGTTTTTCGACTTTGCCCCATTGAGTATGTCGTTGCGCGTGGATATTAGACTGCGCGGCCGCATAAAAAATAAGTATCTCCGAAAGTTACAGATAACCGTCCATTTTTTTTTAAATTGCCGCAGAAAATTATAAGAGACCGAAATTTTTATATTTGAAAAAAAAATTAAAAATGTTTTTTAGTGAAAAATGTAATCAAAATTTTTACCCACAAATTTTACCCCCTACAACTCTGATATTCAGGAAATGATTTGACCCAAAATACAATTCATATAGACTTCTTATAAATAAACATATTCAAAAGCAACTGTTCTCAGACTTATATAAGTGGGCAACTAAGAAGTCTGCTAAGTGAATATATTACATGACAGCGACTGGCACGGCATCCTAAACGTTGTTTTTGTGGTTCAGAAAAAAATGCAAGATATGTCGATTTTTGTACAGACATTTAATATAGTCTTCCTTAAGAAATGAGTTTATTCACCACAGGTACATAAGTAACCTGGGGTCGAGGGACTCCGGTGGTAGGTCTAGCCTCAAGCAATGACACATGGACATTCACAAAAGAGATAAACATATAATATGGAATATGAACTTTAAGAATGGAAGTTACGATGTGAAAATTGTCCTTGAAGTTAGTAAAAAAATGAACGATATTGAATGAAGTAATGAACTTTTCGTAATTCTGCATATACTCCATCAGAGATAGTTCTTAATGATACTCACACCTGCAGTTTGTACTCCTTTTCTGGAAAACAGTAGTTCACAGGTGTAGAAACGTAAACCACAAAAAATGCATCGTTTTGCCCATTTTCTAACCAAACTATTATTTTATGTCTAAAATGGTCATTTTTCGCAGAGGAAATGATTCTACCTATTTATCTATAGAACTCTGATTGTGCTTAAACGAGCCAATTCATAAATAATCTCGGAAAACACACAACGGCCGTCATTTTTCAATATAAAATGTGTAGCTTTTGTTCAGTCGATTTCGACTTTTTATATAATCATTAATAGTTCAAGGAGATGGGGTTTCGCTAATATTCAGCCTTTTACCATTTTTTATTTTGCAAAGCCCTTCGTTGCCTAGCCTACTACGGATCTCGCCCACCTCAGGGAAGAACGGTGCCCAAAGGCCCCATGGTGATGTCCTTTAGTTTCAGATATGAAGATTAAAAAAAAAGGTTAAAACTTTGATTTAAGCCCCCGTAAAACGTTCTCAGATGTCTCAGTAATATTTTAATTGGCTTGCAAAAAGTGAAAACTCGTTTTTTTACCTTTTTACTCCGTTTTACTCAAAAAGTCGGCATACCGGAGCATTTTTCTCAACGAATTCGTAATCTAAGAAAAATTCTATAAGAATCATATGGAGTTTTTTTATGAAAATATAAAAGTATAGGAAAGTCGAACAGTGTAATATGCCCAAAAGTTGGCAAAGATGGCGGAATGACTTTTTAAAGATGGCGAATGACAAACTGCTTTTGTCGGATTTCTTTGAGACAAAAGAAGTCTTTAGAAAATTTTCTGAAATTGTCACTATCAGGCAACTTTTTGATATCACTTTGAACTCACTATCCAATATTCTAGTCGTTAACTATTACAAATGGCTTACGAATCCCTGCTAGCAAAATGCACTTACACAAATTTCTCTTCTACTTGAGCCAAAGATCCTTGCTCTTCTTCACAAGTATCTTTATTTGGATCTTCCACCTGTTGTACCATACTTCTAACACGAACGAATTCGGAAGGTCCAGCGGTTTTACTCTGACAAACTACATCATCTTCGTCTGTGACCGAGACGAAATAATTAGTATTACTTAAGATAGCGAGTTTCCCATCCTGAAATAAATATTTTTATTTTGAATTTAAACGCACCAAAAATATTACAATGCAGAATGCGTTGGAAAGGGGGGGGGGGGGTAGTGCATAAATATTGATACGATAATCTGAAAAGAATTGTAGGGGAGGGAGGAGAAGGGGGAGAGTGGATGTCAGAAATAGTGAAAGTAAGAAATATTGAAGTTGAGAATGAAAGACAAAATGATTGAAGGAATGAACGAATAAAAGGAAGGAAACCGAAGCAGCAGCATGATAATAATATAATGACAGATATGCATATATGACACTCGCTCGGGATGTGCATGATACGCTCTGCACCTATCGTCGGGAATGTATTTGTCCAAAATGCAGCGTCAGTATGCTAAGGTTGAAATTACACTGTCTTGGCGCGCGAAAATGAAACCCTCCGTGCCCAACTTCAGTTCGAGCAATTGAAAGAAAGCGAACTCCGTTCCATCGGCATCGACAGTTCTTTCTGTAGGATCTGTAGAGACTTGGCCGGTATAAGAAGTATAACCCGATTGCTATTAACGATATTTCTTATTTAGTGATATGAGCGGCTTGGTGGTTCTCGAGAGACTAAAACCAAAAACGGCCCCAGGGCGGCCAGTGTCTACTCTTCATGTGCATACATGACACATAATATATTCAACACTTCCCCTCAAGCAAAACATGTCCATTTTTTTCTTTCTCAACATGATTCATACAACATACAACATACTTTTGCATACAACACTGAATTTAACACCTTTCTTTTAGCAAAAAAGACCTTCAACAGAACTAACACTGGCACTTTCTGTTTGAGTAAAATAACTCATTTCAAACTGAGTCGGACACTTTTGATGCTTTGGCCCTGCCAAACCCTTGTTGAAGATGTCGTTTATCATTTCGGTTGATGAGATGTAATCCACGATGATCCAACCTCCTTCCAAGGCCTGTCTTACGAAGTGATGACGAATGTCAATGTGCTTGCTTCTTGAGTGGAACACCGGATTTTTAACAAGCTTCTGTGCTCCTTGGTTGTCATTGTAGATTGGGATGACGGTCTGATTTCCCAATTGAAATTCTTTCAAAAACCTTAGCAGATAAGTTGCTTCCTTCGTAGCCTCCGCCAAACCCATATATTCTGCTTCCGTACTTGACAACGTTACCGTACATTGCTTCTTGGCTTCCCAGGTGAGTGCAACATTTTTCAGTACAAAAGAAAATCCAGTATAGGATCTTCGGTCTTCCAGGCACCCTAACCAATCGTAGTCCACGAAACCTTCAAGTTCCTTTGAAACTTTCTCGTACTTCCAACCCAGTTTCGAAGTTCCACGAAGGTATCGAAGGATCCTTTTAGCTGAAATCCAGTGTTCTCTTCCATTTGAATTATTGCATTGGCTCAAATAATTCACTGAATAGGCTATGTCCGGCCTCGTTCCGACAGCCAAGTATATTAGACTCCCTATGAGCTCTCTAAAAGGGTAGACTTCATTTTCCTCAGTTGATGGTTCAGATTTCCTTAACTTTGTCGATAGATCCAATGGTGTTACTGCTGGTTTCGAGTTTTCCATCAAAAATTTCTTTAGGATATCTTCAATATACCCACTTTGAGAGATTTCCAAAAACCCATCTCCTTTATGAAATTCCATCCCCAGATAGTATTTTAATTTTCCCAAGTCCTTTACGTCAACTCGTCCTTTAAACGATCGCTTGAAGTCATACAGCCAGTTAATATTACTCGACATCAACAGAATGTCGTAAACGTAAACTGCTACCATCAACACATCGGATTCACGTTTTCCAATGTAGCCACAGACGTCTGCATTTAGTGATTTCAATCCAAAGCTTCGCAATTCCTTGTCAAGTTTCTTATACCACTGTCGGCCAGCCTGTTTCAAGCCATAAAGAGCCTTTTTCATCAAACATACCTTGTTTCCTTCTTGGATCTTCTTCAGCATTTTTGAAGCAGTTCCCTCCAGGTTGAACCTTTTTGTCAGTAACTTTTCCTTGATGACTATTCCCGGCAGCATCTCTTCTAACAATTCTAGAACCTTCATGAAAATGTCTTCTTTGATGTCCCCATTCAAGAAGGCTATTGTCACGTCTAATTGATGAACAATCATATTATTCTCAACAGCAAGAGCCATTAACAATCTGACTGTGCCAAGTCGAACCACCGGAGCGAACGTTTCGTTGAAATCAATTCCTGGACGTTGCGAATAACCTTTCGCCACTACTCCTGCTTTTCTTCTCTCCAGGATTCCTTCTGCATTGTACTTACTTCTGAGTACCATTCTGCATCCGATTATACTCTGGTTCTCTGGACGATCAACCAAATCCCAGGTCTGATTTTTGACCAAAGCTTCAAATTCTTCTTGAATTGTATGTTTCCAATCTTCAGCTTCGTTTCTAGCTAGTGCTTCCTTCACTGAAATCTCTGCGATATTGGCATACTCCAGGCGTTCTTCAAATGGTATTCCAGTGTGAAACGTATTGTGCTTCTTCTTCGGCCTACCAGCTTTTCCCGTTCTAATAATCTGTGGCCTTCCAGACCTTCTTCTTTCTTCTTGATCATCTCGGTTACGGTTATCAAGGACAGCTTCTTCTCGGATGTTCTGCTCAAATCCAGGGAACTCTTCATCACTCTCATAATCATCGTTCTCTTGACGACGAATTCCATTGTTGACTCTGCACTCTGTTGGTGTAAATTCTATTTCCACCCAACTTTTCTCTTCAGCAGGTTTGTTGCACTGTTTCTTCTCCAAACATTCTGCGGAAATGAATTATTCATATTTCTGCTTTGGAAGAAATGCATTCACAAGCTCAATGTCTCTTGTAGTTTCGACCTTACTTTCATCGGTCAGCCAGACTCTGTATCCTTTGGATTCATGAGAATAACCCAGAAAAACACACTTACGTGCACGAACTTGTAATTTTCCTTTTCCAGGTGATTTATCCAAGGCGAATCCTTTGCATTCAAAAGTTTTCAAATAAGACAGATTGGGACTTACTCCACTCCATTTCTCGAATGGTGTACACCCGTTCAGACTTCTAGAAGGACATCTGTTTCTTACGTGGTTCGCTGTTGATACGGCTTCTGCCCAAAATGATGGTGACAAGTTTGAATCAATTAAGAGACCTCTCGTTATCTCCCCTAGTATACGGTTCTTCCGTTCAGCCACACCATTTTGTTGCGGAGTATTTGGAACTGTGAATCTTCTTGTAATACCAAATTTTTCAAGATATTGATCTAATTCCCGGTTTCGATACTCCGTGCCGTTATCACACTGCAGGCATTTTATTTTCCTATCGGTCTGATTTTCTATCATCGCTTGGTATCTCTTGAAGGCTTCTGAAAGCTCATCTTTACTTTTAAAAAATTTTACAACACACCACCGAGTGGCATCATCAACGAACGTGGCGAAATATTTTGCTTTACCTATGGACTCCGTGCGCATTGGTCCGCACAAGTCTGTGTGCACCAAGTCAAGCAACTCCGTTTTTCGTGGAGAGTTCTTCGGAAAAGGCTTTTGCGTAAGCTTCCCCATTACACACGTTTCACATATTCCGAGTTTTTCGTTTTCACTGAATTTGATTCCTTGAGCTTTCATTAAATTCTTAAGATGTTTTTCATTAAGATATCCTAGCGTTCGGTGCCATAATTCCAATTTTCGAGAATTATCACTTTCCGACACAACACTCGCGAGTTCCGACGTTTCGTGCAAATAATATAACCCGTTGATTCTATCCGCGAATAGTTTTTCCGACCCGGTTTCGTCACGAATGACAGCTGAATTCTTTCTAAAAGTCACTTCATAACCGTTGTCGGTGATTTTCCCCACAGAGATCAAGTGGTTTCTTAAATCAGGGACGTAGAGTGTGTTCTCTAAGTACAGCGATTTCGTTTGATTACAGTCGGTAACCAAAATTTTCACGGATTCTTTACCTTCCACCGTAGTAGTTGCACTACTGGCTAAGTTCAACTTATCACTCGCACACTTTTCACTGTAAACGAACTTTTCTTTATCGTGACACATATGCGAGGTGCAACCGCTTTCAAGGTACCATTTCGTTCCTGGTTGGGTTGCTTCCGTTTTCAGCGCTAATTCTGAAGTTGTCCATTTTTGCTTCACAATCGATAGCCTTGTGTCCTATCTTTTTACACTTATGACACTTCAATTGAAAAGGCTTGCCTTCCAGTTTTCCGGCGCTCGGGTTCTTACCCTTCACCCCTGGTTTCTTGTAGTTACCGCCATATGCCAACATGGCTTCCGATGCATTTTCCCGCTGCGACGATTTTCTGTCGTCACTTTCCTCAGTGATCTTTATGTCAGGGATGCCGGTTTCGGTAGATCATCGCGTGTCTCGATTGCACATCGAAAGTTTTCGAAGCCTGGAGGAAGATTGTATAACAACATTCTTGTTGATAAATCCACGTTGATGTTCACTTCCATCTCTTGAAGCTTATTTACGGCATCGAAGAACTTTCCAATGTGTTCTAGGACATCCCCTTGTTCCGCCATTTTGTGCAGCATCAGTTGTTTCAAAAGGGTAACTTTTCTAGCTGGCCCTGTAGATTGATAAATTATGTGCAGCTTCTGCCACACGGCATGCACGGTCTCACACCCTTTAATTTGTTTAAGTTCAGACGGATTGATTGCTAAAACTAAATCTGAGTGTGCTTTCATGTCCGCGATTTTCCATGCCCGGGCTGCTGCCACCATAGTCGCATCTCCGGCTGCGATCTCAGGTTTCACCTTCTGTCCACTCACATACTACCATGCGTCGTTTCACAAACTCATTTAACAAAATCGCGTACTTCTGGGCCCATAACCTGTAGGATCTGTAGAGACTTGGATAGTATAAGAAATATAACCCGATTGCTATTAACGATATTTATTATTCAGTGATATAAGCGGCTTGGTGGTGCTCGAAAGACTAAAACCAAAAACGGCCCCAGTGCGGCCATTGGCTACTCGTCATGCGCATACACGACAAATAATGGACAGAGGCGTATATATATATATATATACCATTAAACCGATTCGGGTAGTGTTTCTAGGTTTTTCTTGTAGTTATAAATAACTACAAGTGTGGGCTCACCACACCCACGATGTGCCAACAGCACTCATGTCAGTATTCTTGAATGGTCACCCATCCAAGTACTAACCGCGTCCAACGCTGCTTAACTTCAGTGATCTGACGAGAACTGGGTTTTTCAGCGTGGTATGCAATATATTCAATACTTTCACATTTCTGTGGAGGATGCCCTGCATTCTCTTGTCGATGTGTTTTTGGAGGAAGTTGTTCTCATCCGCTTCCTTCACTCTCGAGATTAAGCATTTCGCCACCACGTTCAAGGCGTGGATGGAATGTTAAAAAGTAACAAAATTCCTCAAAACGTTAAAGTTACAGTAAATTTTGCTCCACTTTCGATTAAAAATTTAAAAGATATAATTTTGAAAATGAAAGAAATTATTCGCTTAAGTACGAAAACTCTGAAAGCACTTCTATTTTATTTAGGATACTCGAAAAGGTGTCTACATTCAATACCAACAATTCTATAATCCCCAACTTCATAAAATAAGTAAAAAATAAAGTTCTTACACAATAAAATTTCTTCTAAGCAACAAAATATCAACTTGTCTCTCGACCACCTTTGAATTTTAGAATATATTATTCTGCTATAAAACAGGAAAGACTCACTTGATTTTAATTTCCATATAAGAATTTGCTCATAAAAAGAGCATCTATAAGCACTAGACAAAGGTTCTTTGTTTAAAAATTGAGAAGAAATAAATTTTATTTATCAAAAAAAAAAATCTGAATAATAATTAAAATAGGCACATTTTATCTCAGGCGAGCCAGTCGACAAGCAAACTTTCCTCGATGACAGCTTCCGATTTAATTATCAATTACTTGAGCCAAGATTGTTTCACAAAGAAAAAGTACAGTTTAATTTAAAATTGAAAACAACACGTGATCGCCTGATGGTGCACAGACATGGAGGGATTCTCGTAATACAGTCTAAAAAAATACAAATCTTTCCTAACGGAACCGCACCAAGAGACTGAATTATGGAAACAAGAATTCCCATTTGCAAAATGAATCAGAAGTTCACAAGCAAGCCGTGCAAAGCGATTAAGGCCATGCAACGAGTGGGCCACGTGACCGGATTCCTACCTTACCGACACTTTTTTCAAAATCAACTTACGTTCACACGAAACGCGATATCGAGTTGAAAATTTGGGATAATAAATAAGAAGCGCTAAGAAAGGCGGCTCTGGTCCTAAATATTTATAATTATGAAAAAAGTTGTTTTTTTAAATAATTTTATTTTTTATTTTTTCATGATTATTAAAATTAAGAACAAGAGCTGCCTTTCTTAGCGCTTCTCATTTATTATCCAAAATTTTCAACTCGATATAGCGTTTCGTGTGAACGCAAGTTGATTTTGAAAAATAGTGTCGGTAAGGTAGGAATCCGGTCACGTGACCCACTCGTCACATGGCCTTAAGCAAAGAAAAATAACGATTCTCAATTTACAAAAGGTCGCAATTTTTAAGACGCACAAAGCGATTAAGCAAGGAAAATAACGATTTCCGTTCACAAAAAAATGACAATTTTCTAAAAAATTACATGGGTGTTCAAGAATCTAAACGTACAGTCCGTTCTGGAGCGAAACACCAAATAAATCAAATTTTGTCGCTCTCCAACGTGCCGACCACGAACGCTAAGACTTTTACAAGAAGTTTGGCCGTCTTAACATGCGGAGTTCTCAGGCAGTCCTTTGGACGAAAAACAGGTTGAAGTGTTAATTAATTAATAATAGTTGATCAGAACGCACAGCGGCAAGCACCCCGAATCAATCCTTGTGGATTGAAAGGTCAAGTACGGTATGTGACTACTCGTATACAGAACGATCGTTCGACCAGAAGTGATGCTCCCGGTTCCCTTCTTTTCGATTTCCGGTTCCTGCTACTTGCGTCAAAAGTCAATTTGCAACTTTTGCGCCTTTGCGTTGCTGATTATTTGGCGCGTAACCGATGTAGATCAGGGCCTGAGAAAATTTTCAGGAAATTCACCTCCTCAATGCTGAATAGATGTCGTCACCACCGCTATTCCACGGCCTCTTGTACTCGTGGGCATTTCGAAGGCGGGAATCTCATCCGCACTTCGCCCACAATGCGCAACAGCTTGCGGCCCCCATGAATACTTGGTTCCGTGGACTAGAGCGGGGCTGAGGCTCCATCCTAGTCAAGAACCTGTCAGCATCACAAACATCCGTAATCCTTGCCCTCGAGATTACCTCTCGTTCGCCGGTAATAAAAATACAAAAAGAACCCCAAAGAATTAGTCTATATTAAAAACTACTTAGACCCAAGGGGATTTCACCATTTTAGACTTAAATTTAAAAAAAAGAAGATTACAAAATTATAAAACGATACGTACAAATAAAATTAAATTCTTAAGCCTAAAAGGCTTATGGGCGGACTAAGCTCCCTCGGGGGTATCCGCAAGAAGAGGAGTTGCTTACAAATAAATAAAACAAAAAACATGTAATGTGCAGCCACAACTAACCCAACATCTTGTGCCAACAACAAAAAAATAACCACAAGGCTCCAAAGCGGACCAAGTCAAATTCCCAGGGGAAAGAAATAAAAATGAAAAATAAAACAGCGGGAGATTGTCCCAAATAAAAAGAAAACGTGTCAAAAATCAATTCATAAAACTAACAAAACAACAAACCGTAAAAAGAAACCCAAAACACAGTATAAACCAAAAGAAAGAAAAAGCACCAAGTATCCCGCAATGCGAAAAAAGCAAGCAAAAAAAAATCTAAGAGGAAAAAACCAAAAAAAGTCTAGTTTAGTCAAGTCTGGTAGAGTCTGGTAGCATTTAGTACGGTCTAGTGTCGTTTCGTAAAGTCTCCTGTCGTCTAATATCGGGCCTTGGATCTCCTAGGCCCCCTCTTGCACAGCAAACAATATCTGCAGTGGGTGTGCGGCCGGCCGCAACCTTCACAGAACAGCTCTAGCGGCCAAGGGCACCAGAGCCGCACGTGCCACCTACGCTCGCAACTAAAGCATGGGACGTGGGCGAGGGATGGAATCGTGGGCGGAGATGGTTCCTCCGCCTGAGGTGGCCTGCTGCCGCTCGGTGTCTGTATAGCCAGACGGAGACGCTCCCCAGGCATCATCTCCCACTCCTCCAGACGATCTAGGGATTCCGAGCTGGACCTCAAAGATAGTTCATGACACTGAAAAAAATTAAGACGTGCCAATCTTCATGCAAAGCAATAAGCGCAAGCAGAATCGAAAGAGTGCTGCTCGCATTATTCCACTCTTAATATAAGTACCTCTACTTGAGTACTCTACTCGAAAACTCATCTTCGGTCGCAATTCCATACCAAAATTAATTAGAAACGCCGGGCTAACTTTTGTCGTATTATTAACCGCAGAATTATAGGTGGACCTTCCAGTCACGTTGATCCTTATCTACAAATGCTTGGATCATGGATTTCAGGACTCTATTCATAAAATCGGTCGGGCTAGCTTGGGGATAGTATTCTATGGAACTGAGAAATCTCTGGCTTGGTTTTAATGACAAAATTGGTTACGTTATCCGCATGGATAACTTTGGGTTTCCCCCATCGAAAGATTATTAGATCCTCGAGGGCGGCTCCCACATTTTTAGCGATGGCCGTTAGAAGGGCCTTACACTCGATCACCATAAAATCCATGCATACCAACGCCCATGGCTCATTTACGACTCTCCATCCCAACAGTCCGGGAGGGACTTGTTGAGAAACTTTTGTGCGCTGTAACGTATCGCACACCCTAACATACCGCACAACATCGCGGTAAATACCAGGCCAAGAGTATGAGGTTACAGCCCTAGCGTAAGTTTTCTCAAGGCCGAGATGCCCCGATGGCCAATTTACAAGCTTCTTGATCTACAACAATTGAATCGATCAGTAGATTTGCCCTTAGACCAAATCCACTGAGCGCACCCGGTACATGGTGCAGCGCACCTCTGCGATGGACTATATTAAACCGATACTCGAGGAGTTCAAGCGACCAGCGAGCCAGACTTCCGGTTGGGTTATATAAATTGTTGAGCCACCGTAAACTAAAGTAGTTCGTAATCACCGTAAAATTAAATCCCTCTAAATAGTGCCAGAATTTCCGAATAGACCATATAACGGCCAGATACTCTTGTTTGGTCGCTGAATATTTGCGTTCCGCGTCTGACAATGTACTATTCGCGTAAACTATTACGCGTTCCTCACTTTCTAAAACCTGCGTGAGACAGAGGGTGGTACGGTGTTTGCAAGGACAAGGGTAGATTGGGTGCTCCAGGGTATCGAGGGCTGAGGTACAGGTATGAGCTATTCGCTGTTTTTGGATCAGGCAGTTGGTCTGCCGGACGACTTACAAGGACGGATCGTTTTTGAGAGAGGGAGGCATGGCTGTGCGGCGGCCGCGCCGTGGAGTAGTACTCGGATCCGACTCGAAACATGTCGGCAATATTTAAATAAAAACATCATAAAACCGGAAAAAGCCTTCACTACATTAATATTATAAGATAACGGAAAAAATTAAAACATAAAAAAGTGTGATTCAAGAAGCATTGAAATAAAGTGCGATGACGGAGTGTACATTTTTCGACAAATTCAAAATTTTCGATTTTTGAATGTGTGATACTTGGACAATTTTGGTAGCACATCTTTTTACGTTATATGGTGTCTGTCCGATGTTTGAATCTAATAAAAAATCAAAGGATTTTTGAACTGGGTAGTTGCACACGCTTTCGACACCTACAGATGTCGGAGTGAACTGAGCGTACTGAGCTGACATGATTTTTCTCAGAATTAGCAATTATGATATGTTATATCTTTTCATAACAGTTTCTGTAGTAGCCGTAAACTTTTGTTCTTATTTGCGGGAGTCTGTCTATATATTTTTATGCAATATGACTTGTTTTTTAAGTATAGAATTACCTATGAAATCACAGTGACAGAAAATTAACACTTCCGTCCATATGTAACCAGCTCCCAAGGAAGAGGTCTAGGCCTAAAAAATCGATTTTGAGGCTTTGACAGTTTTAGTATGCTGAAATCTTTTACTTTTACATGCAATTTGTCCAAAACCGATTCATTAAAGTTTCGCGAAGCTAGACAGTGTTTAACGAAACTACTTTTTCGCCAAAATATGGATAGGGTAATCAAGTCGGCACTAATACATTTGTGTGCACTATGCGGGTAGCTTTAAATTAAAATAGCGAGAAAAGCCCTTTGGTTATAAATATACATGTTAATCTTTCAAAATGTTGGACGTTAATTGTTTAACCAATTTGTTTAAAGAAATACAGTATTTATGAAAAAAGACTTCGTGAAATATTTTTCAGAAGGTTTGAACCGAGAAAATACTTTTGTCTGTTTACATTTTTTTATACAATTAACCGTTTTCAAGTTATAGTGTTAAAAATGATTAAATTGAATACTACAAGTTTTGTTTATACTTTAAGCTTCTGTAGTTTAGAACACAATAACTTGAAAACGGTTAAGTTTACAAAAATAAGCGTGAACAGAAAAAAGTCTTGCCGTGGTCCAAACCTTCCACAAAATATTGTACAGAATCTTTATTTTTTCATTAACACTGTATTTGTTTTAAAAGACATGGTTAGAAAATTAAAGACCAATTTTTCGAAAAAGTATCCTGGATATTCATAATCTGGGACTTTTCCCGACATTTTAAGCCAGTTACCCTCTAGGCCTCTCAGTGCATACAGAAGTATCCGTGAAAATCGCTGTTCCATACAGAAATGTATGTTTCTCTCACCTTTCACTTCATTTGCAAGAATAAAAAAGTATGTTAAAATACGCGAAACAATGCTGCCGTCATCTCTTCGTATTAAAAAGAATCAGTAGAAGCTCGGGGAATCCCGAGTCTCTATTATATTTAATAAATACATAACCAGAGATGAGGTGGGAGATTGCCGATTTAATGGAATAAGAGAATATCAGAAAATGTGCAAAACATGCGCTGATAACTGCGCCCTCTTGGCGGATGCACCTAAGAGTTACTTTTAAGGCGCACGTTGCGCGTCGGTAAATGATGAAACTTAGCAATTTCTGAAATGATTTACCTTTGAAGTTTCTGCTTGAGGAGTTACCATTAGCACGAACTGAAAAGTGCACAATTATTTACAACCAGAGTCTCTGATTTTTATTTATAATATTACCGTTGTCTTTTATGAAAAGTGCAGAATTAAGAGCCAAATTTTATTAATTAAGCACCAAATTTTATTATGATGATATGCAATTCTTGAAAATAAAAAAGTTACATACCCATTTTTCAATTTGTTAACAAATATAATAATATTAATGATTTCATAAACAAAGCAAGATATGAAAATAAGAGGACATGTTTGTAAATCTCCTAATAAAGAACAATTAATTTTCATTTCTTGACTTTTTAAAGCCTGACTTTTTAGAGCGGGCTTTCTTTCCAAAATGAATCCTATTTTTGCGCTTGTCCAAATGTGTTCGATTTTTATTCTTGCAGCTAAATTTTTTTTTTAGTTTCACTCCAAAAAGTCAGTCGCTCAAAAAAGCCTGTTTGAGTTATAATTAAATATTAGGAAATAATGCTGTTATTAACAATTTGCTGCTTATTAACAATTTGTACCGATAATAAGATTTTTGGGAAAGTTTCAAATGATTTATTTAGAATAGAATTTAAAACATTTTAAGACAATCAAAACAATTTGTAGGAAAACTGAATTATTTCAAAAGATGTTTCAAAGGTTTTAAAGTTTTAAAAAGATGTTAAAATAATTTAAATTGAAAATTTGCAAACACTCTAAACCAAACATACATTTTTTAGTAGTCTGAAAAAAATTTAGAAGCTTCTTAAGAATTTTGAAAGAATACAACAATTTTCTTAAGACGGTTTTAAGGTATTTTTTTTAAATTTTTGAGAATTTTCCAAATTTTAACAAATATTCGAGTTTTGAAGATATTAAATATTTTAAAACTTAAATAGTGTTCCGAAAATTTATAAAATATTCTAAAATCTTTTAGAATTTTCTCCAGAATCATAGGCAAATTATATTTATATTTGTATACCATTAAGCCATTTCCCTTTCGTGGTAGGCGTGACACTACCCGATTCGGGTAGTGTTTCTAGGTTGATAACTTGTAGTAAATAACTACAAGTGTGGGCTCACCACACCCATAATATGCCAACAGCACTCAGTTTTCTCGAATGGACACCCATCCAAGTGCTAACCGCGCCCAACGCTGCTTAACTTCAGTGATATGACGAGAACTGGTTTTTTCAGCGTGGTATGGCTGTTGGCTATATAACTTTAGAAAAACACTGATAAAACGTGATTTCTTGTTATCAAATCTCGAAATATACTTTTTCGATTTATTTTGTATTAAAAATGATTCTAATTGGAAAAAAATAATAAGCTTTCAATAAATCATCTTTTAAAGAGTTGTTATTCTATTTTTAGTCCATTTGTTTGGTGAGTTACATTTCTCGGAAACTCTCCGTCGGTTCTAGGAAGTAGATAGAGGTGACAAGACTCGAAGATTCCTCTCGCGCTTTTAAAACAAATCCACACTTTGACTTACAATGCTGTCAAGGAATGACGGTTTTTACATTTTCATTTTCAGGATTCTTCAGTCCAAAAAAAAAACATTAAAAACTTTCCCAGGAATGTTAAGAAAATTTTTTTTATTTTCATGAAACCTTTCAAAATTCTTGATATGGCTCAAAAATTTTATTTCCAAATCTTCGAAAATCTACATTTTCTTTTAATTGTTTAAAAATCTTCTCAATATTACAATTATTTTTTAAAGATTCAAAACTATGTTTCAAATGAATTCGAAATTTTTCTAGACTTTTTTTTTTAATTGTGCAAATTTATAAAAATTTCCTTAAAATCTTCCAGATTTTTGTTGACAATTTTTTTTAAGTTTCTGAAATGTATTAAAATGTTTTTGATTATGCGCTTAAAATTAATTTATCAAAATAAAAAATTATTTTCAATTTCACAGAAACCTTAAGAGAATGTTTGTATTATCTTGAAATCTCCTTAAATCTTTTTAAATATTCTCCTCAAATTATTTTTTTTAAATGAAAACATTATTGTATACATTTTCTTAGGAAACTTAAGACAATTTTTTTATCCACTTCAAATCTGTTAGAATTCTTAAAAAGCTTTCTTTTTTCAAAATCTTGAAAAACCTATATTATATTTAAAAAATGTTGAAATCTCAGCAAAGAGCAAACTGAAAACAGCCACTGAAAGTCATATTCAACAGAATGCAAACATTCAGGTTTTCAACAATAATTTATGCAAAATCTTGCGATACAACTTTTAAGAAAAAGGGTATCTTGCTTCTAGTTTTAAAGTATATAAATTAGAAGATTTCAAAACAAATTAAAACAAAATGTAGATTTTTAATGATTTCGAACAACAAATTTAGAAGCTTTTTAAGAATTTTGAAAGTTTTCAAGAGATTGAAAGAATATTCTTAAGATTCATATGAAAATTTGAAATTTTTTTTGAACATTTGAAAAGTTTTTTGAAAATCCCGAGAAAAAATCCAGATTATCTTCAGAATTTTTTTTTAATTTTTAAAGATTTTTGAAAATTTTAAGAAAAATTCGGGTCCGTTTTAAATGATATTTAGAAAGGTTCGAAGTGTTGAAGTGATTAAAAATATTTTGAAACTTGAAAGGATTTCCGAATTCCAGGTTTGTTATAAAGCAAATAATAAATAACATACTCAGTTACAATTAGCCTTTCGACCGAAATGTGCTTCAATGAATTTGGCCAATTTCAACAAACGTTTTTTTGAGGAAAATGATAACTTTTTCTTAAAATATTACGATTTCCGGGAAACTTTCGAATGCAATTTTTCATTGATAAATTATGTTTAAAATAACCTTAAAAAAAATTTTCAAACATTTCAAAATTTAACAGATTTCAAGATTAAAATTCTTCAAAAGATTCAAAAATATGTAATTTTAAGCTTGAAAGGATTTCGAAAAACTTAAAACAAGATGTAGATTTTCAAAGATTTTAAACCAATTTAGAAGATTTTTAAAGAATTTTGAATGGTTTCAAGAGAATATTCTTAGAATACATATGAAATTTTGAAAGGACCGAATCCATTTAAAATCAGGCGGGTTCTACAATTGAAGTAGAAGAATCTTTTATGTTGTTTTTTAGACGAAATTAGGCGATACGTACTTTTGCGATTTGTCAAATAAATATTTTTACGAAGTTATGCGTATTTGAATTTTTTGCTTTGTTTAAAAAAAAACGCTATTTTTTCTTTAAACTTATATAACTTTTCACCTAATTGAGGTATTCAAGATTCCTTTCCAGATTCTGGTCAATCACAAGGTATTTTCCTTATAATAGTACAAATTGAACAAAAAATTGGCAAAAAAATATAAGTGTGGGTTTTTTTTTTGAGAAAATCGACTACTAAAATTTTAAGAAAAGCCGCTGCCTTTTTATTAAGAAGATTTCTATAAATTCCGAGAAAAAATTCGGAATCAGTTGTAAGAATAGTTAATTTTTCAACTAATAAACAATGAGTTTTCAAAAAAATAATTGAAATTTCAATCAAAAAGATAAATTTTTAATTTAGCAGATTAATTTTCTGCAAAAAAGCAAAGAATTTTAAAGAATAGAATTAAGTTTGCAAATAAAAAAAAAATGAATTTTTAACCAAGTAATTAAATTTTTGATACAAAAGATGAATTTTCAAACAAGAAGATTTATTTTCTACCAGAAATAACAATTTAAACAAAATATGTTACATCTGGAACAACAAAAAAAAAGCTAATTTTCCATAAACATTTTTAATTTTCTCACATTTTTCACCGTGATTTACTACAATAATTGATAAAACACTTTTTCGGGATTCTTCAGTTTTATCATTTATTGAAATGTTTAAAAATGTTTAATAATATTTTTCAATTATCTTTAAAAATTACTTTTTTCAACAGAAAAAACATTAAAAACTTTCCCCGGAATCTTGAGAAACATTTTTTATTTTCTTGAAACCTTTCAAAATTCTTAAAAAGAATAAAAAATTTCCTTTCCAAACCTTCAAAAATGTATATTTTTTTTAATGCATTCAAATTTTTCCTGGTTTTGGTTTAATTGTGCAAAATTTTTAAAATCCCTTAAAATCTTCCAGATTCTTTTTTGACAATATTTTTAAAAAAATTTTAAATGTTTTTGAATATTCGCTAAACATTAATTTTTCAAAATAAAAAATTATTTTTTATTTCCCAGGAAGCTTAAGAAAATGTATTATCTTGAAATCTTTTTAAATGTTCTCTTAAAATTAATTTTTAAAAAACTCATTGTGAATTTTCGTAAGCAAAACAACGATTTTTCAAAAAATAGTTCATCTTTCAATCAAACATATCAAAATTTAACGTTGAAAATTAATTTTCTATTTAAAAAAACCACGAATTAAAAAATGTATATTTGAATTATGTATATTTAATCTCTCCCTTTTACGGGTTTGAGGGCCTCCGCTCCCTGTACATATATTTACATTTCATCCTTAACCTAACTTAACCGCTGCTTATATTCTAATGTTTCGCCTTACTTAAAATACCAATAATATTAATACTATTGGTTCTTAAACTTCTAAAAATGAGCGATCTTCCAGGGCTTCCGTTTTCTCTTACCATCAAATACATTTACACCGATTTAAAAAATTTTAAATTTTGCTAGATACTTTCCTTTAGACAGGATTACCCGTTTGGCTCTGCCGTGCTCCCTTGCTTTCTCTTACTTCTTCCAGTTTTTTCATCCACGCCACTCCCTGTCCATTACCATCCAAAATCCATCTTACACACTCATCCACACTCAACTGTCCATCTTCCTCTCCTGTACACCTCTCTAACACATGTGCCCATGACTTCATTTCGTATCCACATACTCTGCACAGATTGTCCTCTTCATCCATCCAATATCGAGAAGATCTTACTCCTTCTCCCATTCTAAACCGTACCACCCTATTCCATTTGTCTTCCTTTTTTATTTTTTGCAAATATTCTGGTTCCGTCAACCCTTTGACCATCATATACCATCTATTGTACCTCGAATCCATAATCTTTGTCCATCTCTCTTCTCCTTGTTTTATTAATAGCTCTAACTCTATATCCTCCCACTCCAGTACCCCTTCTTGTATATCACAAGCCCTCCTCATTTTTTCCTTTTCTTCATCCCATTGCGAATTTCCCAAATTGCCTCTCGTCTCCTTGCTCCGAACTTCGTCCAAGCATACTTTGGCTATTCTGCTCCCCTCTCCCCGTTTCAGCTTCTCATCAAACTTTCAGGCTCTCTTAATTTGCCTAGTTAACATTTTTTCCCTTCCTAGTTCTTCCCTTAACATGTATCCTGGGCAACTCCAACTAACCCCCATTACCCATCTCAGAAATCTCTCATGCATGCTTTCCAGTTTCCTATATTCCTTCCATCCCCAGACTTCCACTCCATAACACAACACGGCCCAAACCAACGCATCAAACAACCAAACCCTCATTCTCCAATCGTCATTGAACCTTCTCTTTCCTATACCCCATACTTGGCCCATTACTTTACTCGCACATTCGATTCTTTTCCTCACCTGCACCTCCTTTCCCCCTCCTGCCTCAAACCAAAAACCTAAGTAACAGAACTCCTCCACACTTTCCACTGTTTTTCCGTTCATCTTCCAAACGTAAACTATTTTGGTCTTTATATTTCTGAAGCTTCGTCTTCCCTACGTTCACCGTCAGTTCTTTTGTTCCCACATACCCTTCGAAAATTCTTATCATTAGGTTCATCCCCTTCTCATCGCCTGCTAATAGAACTACGTCGTCCGCGTATGCTGAAGAATATAGTTTGCTATTACCCAAAATCGTCCCCCCTTCCTCCTTTAGCTTCTCCTCTAAGTCTGCCAGAAGCATATTAAATAGTAGCGGACTCAACGGGCACCCTTGCCTTAGACCTCTTCCTGTCCAGAAAACCTCCCCTTTTTTCCCCCTATCTTCACCCTAATCCTGGTTTCAGTAAAAATTTCCTTTATCCTCTCCACCAACCCTTCCTCTATTCCCCTCTCTTTCATTGCCTGCCATAGCACTTTTCTATTCACTGAGTCAAAAGCTGCTTTAAAATCTACGAACAAGGCGACTAATTTCTCTCTTTTTCTCCCTAAGTTTCTGTTAACCAAGTAGTTGAGTACGTAAATGTTATCTATTGTCCCCATCCCTTTTCTAAATCCCGTCTGATTATATGGGATACTTTGTTTCTCTTCAATCTGATTCTCTAATCTTTTTCTTAGAATTTCTGCGTATGTTTTATAACCCACTGGTATGAGAGTGATGCCTCTGTACTCTTCTACCTTCTTACCCTCCCCTTTCTTGACAAGCGGTACCACCAGCCCTGTCATCCACTCCTCGGGCCACCCTTCTCCTTTCCAGACCGTGTTGCAGATCTTCCAAATCCCTTCCCTAATCCCTTCTCCTCCATACTTTATCGCTTCATTCTCCATACCATCCTCTCCTGTAGCCTTGTTTCTTTTCAGTCTATCTATCGCCTCATCCACTTCTTCTCTTGTTATTTCGTTCCCTTCCTCCATTTCTCCCTGGGCTATCCTTCTGTTTTCCCCTTTGATCCTGTTTTGTTTTCCCCCTAACGGACCCTTAAAATAATCCGTTCACTCGCCCATTTCTATTTCTTCATTCACGCCCTTCCTTCCTCCTCTTCCTCCTCTTTCCCTATTTATCGCATCCCAGACCCTACCTTCTTTGATTGCTTTTTCTACTTCTTCCTTGTATTTCTCCTTTCCCTTTTGCTTTTTCCTTTCCAGCATCCGTTAATGTTCTCTTTTTCTCCTGTTGTACTCCGCCTTCTCTATTTCTCCTTTCCGCCATTTTCTTACACACTCTTTCATTCTCTCTTTACTCTCCCTGCATTCCTCGTCCCACCAGCCTCTCTTTCCCTCTTCTCTTCCTCTTTTGTACCTACCTCATCCCTTACCTTCTCAATCGACCCTTTCAACCTTTCAATTAAAAAGTGTACTCCCTCCTCCTTTTCATACCTAACATTCTCCTTTTCCATTTCTTGTTTAAATTCTTTTAATTTATCTACCCCCCCCCCCCAGACTCGCATTTTCGTGTTCCTTTCTCCCTCTGCCGCGCTTATGGACGCCACCATTCAGTGTAGCTATTACTGGGAAGTGCTCGGACCCTATCTCATTCCCCACATTCATACTGCATATCATATTCGTCATTCTTTCTTCCGCCAGGATGTAGTCTATTACTTAACCATCCTTTTTCTCCTATTACGTCTAGTAACCTCCTCCCCTCCCAGTCTATCTTCCTATGTTTGGAGCTCCTTATATAGGCCTCCTTTTCTTCATCCCAAGTCCCTCCCCCTTGCTAGCCAGCCCAAGCATTCAAGTCACCTCGTATCAAAACCAACTCTTCCTTCTTTTCCTCCATCCACCTCCTTATTACTCTCCAACCTTCCTCCTTTCCTCTTCTTCTATATACACAAACCACCGCTATTTTGACTTTTCCAATTATAATCCTTCTTACCATTGTTCCGTCCTTTCCCTCCCTGTCCTCCTCTGTTCTCCCTTTTACTGCCAATTCTTTTCTCACCCCTGAGACCATGCCGCCCATCCCTCTACCTTTAACGTGTTCCTTTCTTGTTTCTTGCATTGTCCACACATACACTTTAGGTAACATCCTTTTCATCCCCTTCTAATCCTTCTCATCCGCCCAGGTTTCATTCATCATAATCACATCCCAATTTTGTAACTCCCGCCAAAAACCTTAATTCTTGTTCTTCAAGCCTGACGCATTCCAGAAAGCTTTTTTCACGTTTTTCTCCTCCCTTCCCTCACCTTCCTCACGTTTCTTCCGCCTTGCTTTTTGGAAACCCCTCTGTTTGATCTCTAAACTCTTTTGCATCTTCCTTTTTTCTACCTTTCTCAACTCTTTTTCCCTTTTTCCTTATTTCTTCTAAATCCTCGTCCCAGAACCATTCCTCCCCATTTATTCATAATCTGTCTCTCCCTGTCCATACCATGCGCCCCTTTTTCCTCTCTACCCATGCCCTCTGCTCTATTTTCCATCTCCTTTTCCTCTCCCTCCATGTCAAATCCTTTTAAATTCTTTCCCTTCTTCCTTTCAATGATTTTTTGTTCTCCATAATTTTCTTTTTCTCGTCCTCACTCCCTAATTTTACTATAAACATTCCTTCTTTTCCTTCCTTCGTCCCTCCTATTCTCTTAACTCCTTCTACCCTTACCTGAACTCCAATATCACTCAGAAGATTTTCGATTTCCACTTCCCCTGTTTCACTCTCCATGGCCAGTCCCTTAACTACTATGTTATTTTTCCTCTTTGTCCTTTCTTCCCCTTCCGATTTCCTTTCAATGTCACTTAGTCTCTTCTTCAATCTTTCATTCTCATTTTGCACGTTCTTATTACTCCCTTTTCTATTTCCGCACCCTCTGTTTCTTTCCCCATATGCTCATTCCTCATTTCTAAGTTGTTTACCCGTTCTTCCAACTGTTTTATCTCACTATTTTTTTTTCGTCATCCTCCTTCTGTCTATTCTCTCTAGTTTACCCCATACCTTGGCCCTTCTCCTCTTTCCAGAGTTTATCCCACTCTTCCCACTTTTCTCTTACTTTTCTCACTTCCCCCCGTACATCATTTCCCTGCCTATTCATATCCCTATTCAAATCATCAAGTCTCTTCCTTGTTTCCTCTCTAAACCCTTTTATGAGAGCTTCTATTTTTTCGAACATTCCTCCATCCCCCCTATCTCTATCCGGTGTTTTCCGTTTAGTCTCTTTAGTCCTCACTTTCTTCCTTTCCTTGTCCCTTTCTAATTCATCGTCCCCTTCCTCTCTTTTTTCTTCCCCCTCACTGCTGGTCGCGCTCACTTTTATTCGCCATTCGTCTAAGTTCCTATGCGAGCCCGAGCTGCCTAGCTTGTTAAGGCGCTGTAGGTTTGAGGGCCTTCCGCCTTTATGGCCCGTACCTGAACCCCTTCTCTCTGCCGTCCCCTCCCTGGTCGGCGTCTCTAACGACTCTTCACCGCTACTGTCATCTTCCCCCTTCTCCCCACTAACTGCGCTCACAACCTCGTCACCTCTTGCTTCATCTATTACCTGCCCTCTGGCGCCCGTTTGTGGCCTTAGAACAGTCGGCATCCTACCTTACCTACCTAGCCTACCCCTTGCCCCCTTTGCCCGATAACTATTTTCCTACTCCTAACCTCAAAAACTTCACACGCTCCAATTTCCCTTTCTCACAATTTACTTTCACACTTTACACCCTTGCCTTCACTCACCCTTCTTCCTTTACACCTGATCTCCGCACTCACTGCCCTTTCTGCATCCACACACGCTGATTCCCTTCACCAAAGCCAAAAAAACCAACACTTGACACAAAAGAGTTCTTCACGATCGGTACCGAAAACGGAAGCCA
This sequence comes from Andricus curvator, assembly GCA_932195095.1. Classification (NCBI taxonomy): domain Eukaryota; kingdom Metazoa; phylum Arthropoda; class Insecta; order Hymenoptera; family Cynipidae; genus Andricus; species Andricus curvator. Next base: position 675,099 of record CAKNYM010053231.1, read on the forward strand.
TGTATATTTCAATTAATTATAATCAAGAAAAAAATTAATCATTTAGATTAATCTTGAACAAATAAAAAAGCAAATAGAATAGTTAAATTCTCAAACAATAACAACGAATTTGCAAAAAATAGTTAAATTTTTAGTCAACAAGATTAATTTTTAATCTTCAAAATTAATTTTCTACCAAAAAACAACGAATTTGAAAGAAAATATATTTAAATTTTCAACAACAAAAAAAGACTTTTTAACCAGTTAAATTTTAAACAAAAAAACAATGAATTTTCAAAAAATAGTTACCTTTTTAATCTAAAAGATGAACTTTAACGTAAAAAATTAATTTTCTACCAAAAAACAACATATTTGAAAAAATATACTTAAACTTCCAAACAAAAAGATTTATTTTCTACAAAAAAACAACGAATTAAAAAAATATATAGTTAAATTTTAAACAAAAAAAGACACTAATTTCCAATATAAATGTTTAATTTCCACCATTTTTCGCGGCGGAGTATCACAGCAATTATTAAGAATTTGATTAATATTCTTTGAAATCAATCTTTGAATAAAAAAAAAACCTTTTCTAGGACATCCAGGTTTTGTATGAAATGAATAATAAATAACTTATTCAGTTATAACTAGCCTTTCCGAATTTTCGATTCACCGAACTGTGCTAAAATTAAAATTTTGCCAATTTCAGAAAACGATGCTTTTTTTGAGGAAAATGAAAAAATTTTCTTAAGATTTTACGATTTCCGGGAAACCTTGAAATTATGTTCTGAAGAATTATATTTAAAATAAACTTAAAAACGATTTTAAAAACAAACAAAATTCAGAAAAAAAATGTATTTTTCGAAATTTGATTTTTTTTTTACTTTTGTATGTTTTTTGAGTTTTACATTTTGGGCTTTCATAATACAACTGTTGGCCTCACAAAATTTTTTTGGAGGGGTGAAGTAGTACTGCATTTGTCGAGCAAAATTTATAAAAAACAAATTATTTTTCGATATTTGATAATTTTTGACTTTTGTATGTGTCTTTTTTCCAAAAAGTTACTTTTTTTATTTTTATAACAAGAGTTTATACAAAATTTGTAGATTTTTTGGTTGAAAAACTTTTGTCTTTTCATTTTTTTCGTCTCTTGTATCGTTTTGCCAAAAGTTTAATGGTTAATCTTGTTTTTTACGATTAAAAGAAAATCTACTTGTTCTACCTAAAAATTATTAACAAATTTGTCGATGCTTTTTGGGTGAACACCTTTTAATAGCTATTAATTTTTTTACGTACCTTGTGTCGTTTTCCAAAACATTTAATTTTTTTTTATCTTTAATGTTAGTTTTTACGAATAGAACAAAAACGATGTTTCTTATCAAAAAGTTATTGATGACAAATTTGTAGCTATTTTTTGGCTGAACAACTTTTGTCTGAATATTTTTTTTGTAACTTGTGTCGTTTGTCTAAAAATTCAATTTTTCTATTTTTAATGCAGTTTTTTACGAATAAAACAAAAACTAAGCGTCCTATCAAAAAGTGATTAATGACAAATTTTAAAATTTTACAGTAATTTAAAACATTTCAAAAGATGTCTATAAATTCCGAGAAAAAAATCCGAAATAAGTTGGAAGAATAGTTAAATTTTCAAACAATAGTTAAATTTTCAAACAATAAACAACGAATTTTCAAAAAAAATTCAATATTCAATCAAAAAGATGAATTTTTAACCTATAAAATTAATTTCCTTCTAAAAAACAACAAATTAAAAAAAAATAGATTTAAATTTTCAACCACAAAAATGAATTTTTTTTCAAAAATGTACATTTTATTTTATTTTTTAAATCTTCTCAATATTAAAATTATCTTCTTAAGTTTCAAAACTATGTTTTAAATGAATTGGAATTTTTCGTGATTTTTTTTAATTGTGCAAAATTATACAAATAGCCTTGAAATCTTCCAGAATCTTTTTTAACAATTTTATTAAAGTTTTTGAAATGTTTTTGAGTATTCGATTAAAATTCAGTTTTCAAAATAAAAAATTATTTTCAGTTTTAATTAATTTCTTTAAATTTATTTCTTGCTCATAAAAGTATAAAAAAAGAAGTGCAAAATAATAATGCTTATTGCTTAGATATAATTTATTACGTGCTGCAAACATCAACTATTTGATAAAAATATTTTTGTGTAAAAACTAATAATTTTTGCATTCTTAAAATATTTTTTTAAAACTCTTTACTATTGTTTTTATAATATTTATGCATATTCAGGGTTAAACTATTCAAAAAAAGGAATAGAAACAAAAAAAATTTTGATAAACTACAAGGACGCGAACCCATGACGGCAGACTCTCCAGTCTGGAACCTAGACCATTGCTCCATCGAAGCTTGCTCGATTGCACTCTAATTCAAACCGATACTCATTCTGCGCGGGTTTCTTTCAACCCTTTTTTCTCATAAACTGTTTTCTATCTAAGTAAACGCTTACAGCTTTTTTCATCTCAAATTAAGCCCTATTCGTTTACAAAAAATAATGAAAATCCGTGTCCCCCGTCAGGGGCACTCCCCTTGTAAGGAAATTAATTTAAAACCAATAAAAATACAAATAGAATAGTTACATGTTCAACCAAAAAAATGAATTTTGAAAAAATATTTCAATTTTCATTCAAAAATTTTCAACAAAACAAAAGGAATTTTTAACCAAGTAGTCGAATTTTCAATACAAGATAGGAATTTTCAAACAAGAAGATTTATTTTCTACCAAAAAATAACGAATTTAAAAAATATTTATTTAAATTGTAAACCAAAAAACAACACTAATTTTCAACACAAATTCTTAATCTCCACCATTTATCGCTGCGGCGTATTAAAATAATTATTAAGACTTTGATTAATATTCTTCGAAATTAATTTTTGGAATAAAAAAACATTCAGTCATTTTTTTTAAAATTTCATGGGTTTTCCCATTTTTCCACAAATTTTTTCGAAAAATAAAATAAAATATATAATAAAATTTAGAACAAATTTAAAAAGATTTTAAATAAGACTAGTTGCATTTTCAACCAACAAACAACGAATTAAAAAAAATAGTGACATTTTCAATCAAAAAGATGATTTTTTAATCAAGTAGTTAAATTTTCGATACAAAAAATAAATTTTCAAACAAGAAGATTTATTTTCTACCAAAAAACATCGAATTAAGAAAAAATGTTACATTTCCAACCAAAAAATATACAACTAATTTTCAATAACATTTTTTTTATATTTTTTGAAATGTTTAAAAATGTTTTAAAATATTTTTGAATTTTCTTTAAAAATTATTTTTCAAAATAAAAAAAAGCATTAAAAGCTTTCTCAGGAATCTTACGAAAAAAATTTTATTTTCTTGAAACGCTTCAAAATTCTTGAAAAGGTTCCAAAATTTTATTTCAAAATCTTCAAAAATCTATATTTTCTTTTAAATCTTCTCAATATTTAAATTATTTTTTAACAGTTTCAAAACTATGTTTTAAATTAATTCGAATTTTTCTCAGATTTTTTTTAATCGTGCAAAATGATAAAAATGGCCTTAAAATCTTCCAGATTCTTTTATGACAATTTTTTAATCAAAGCGCCCCCAATGCACCTAGCCAGTTTACGAACTAAAATTACCCACTCTGATCTTCTCTACCGACATTATCAAACTGGAAAAATGCCGCCCTGCCTGACCACTCAAGTAGGAGCGTCTATCGTCTATTTTAGTTCGTAAACTGGCTAGGTGCATTGGGGGCGCTTTGATTTTAGTTCGCAAAAGCTTAGGTGCAGAGGGGGCGCTGCGGAAAATCACTTAAAATTAAATGTATGGGATCGGCAATCTCCCACCTGATCTCTGACATAACCTATATGACAGTAGATGATATTCTTCTGTTGGGGCGATACAAACAATAGTATGAGCAGCTCGTGCGGGGCCACCGATTGCCGCATTCGTTGCTCTATATACTATTAATTTTGGTTTCGCTATATTGGGTCAACCATTCTGAACTTAGCAATTTTGACTTCAAATTCAGATTGGGCGACCCAAAAAACCTTTAAGCACAAAATGTCGACTGAAAATTGAGCTAACCAAGCCTAGAACGACAGAAAAGTGTTGTCAAATTTTAAACACGTTTTTCTAGAAAACTTGATTTTATGCACAAGACTGCGGTTTTAGGATAAGCGATATTTCAGTGATTCTCTGAGAGGTGAGCAAATTCCAAAAGAATCGATCAGAAATGCAAAGACCTAGACCAAACTCTGCCAAGCCGCTCAAATAGTCAGAAGACCTCGCTACTGCTTATGCCTGATAGCAACGGCTTTAGAGATGACTTTTTTTTTTAATATGCACATCTTTTCGCTACATGCTTCCATCTTTCATTGTGGCTAAATTGAGCCAATAATCCATGTGTGCAAATTTTATCCAGCAAATCAAGAAGAAACGTGGTTTCTCAACAAAAGAGATAGTATTGTGGGAAAATAATGCTCTTTACGTTACAGAATCGCTTTCAAATCATAGTTGTTCGAATTACACTGCTGCGCTAGAACCGAAAAGAGGAAAGAGAATTGAATATCTTTAGATTGCTATCGCAAGATTTTCTGCCGTAAAGAAAATGGGACACTTATGATCTTTCTAACAAAACTTCAAGATCTTGATCCTCTCCGCAAACAACCAATGAAGGTGAAATCAAGCGTCACAGATCTCGCTGGTGCGGTGGCACGATCTACGTTGTAAATCCTATTTAAAATTGAACGGTTGGGTGCAGTGACGGTGTTCTTGCATTTTCAAAAGTCACTTGTATTTTATTTGTTCTTCATGAAGTTATGTAGAAAACCAATGAAAAATAAGTGACTTCTAAAAACGCAACACCGTTATTATATCCAACTGTAAAATTATTTCTCTGCTTACAAGTTTTTTGTCGAACTGCCTTATACAGCTGCTTTTTACGTGCCCCAGTTCTATTTAATAATTTACGAAATATTTAGCAGATAACTTTCCATAGCTTCGAATAATCTAAAAATGCGATCTCTTTCTAATGCAGACTCTACTTTTTTCTTTGTTAAAAATAAAACTGCTGAAGATACCTCAGGCTTTCAGATTGTGCTGCTCAGTTTTTTTTATTGTCTCCCTGCGACCCTGAGCCCCTCTCTTAACGCCTTTGGTGGAAAGCGCGATCGGAAAAGCGACGAGATGGCACGGAGAAGCCCTTGAAGAATGGGATGGAAACAGAGTCAGGGGAAGTGCAGGAAACTAACGTTCGTCTTTTCTGGATTAAACTAGATCCAGGATTTATTGAAATCATAAATAATACCTGGAAAATCGGTTCCCATTGTTCTAAGGCACCCACTGCATCACTTCGGCCCACAACAACACCTTTTTTATCCACTCCCAAGTACTTGCCGTACCCAGACTTTAGAGCCACTTTTGTTTCATTTACTGGAATCGCTGTTAGAATCTCTTCTGGAGATGGACCTTCTCCTTCACTATGGGGTATGCCGAGCGTAAAGAGTCCATTATCCAGCGCCTTCATGTACACATGACTGCCAAATTCAATTGCAACGGTTCCTGTCATCTCTGACACTTTCATGATCTCGTACCAGCCTCCTAAAATGATAGGAATGAACAATAAATTGTAATAATTGTCAGCGACAGTACATGATAGGGGTCGTCCAAAAAATACGAGACACCACTTTTTTAGGGAGAGGGGGCACAATGATTGCTGTGCGATGTTATGGTCCCATACACTTACTCTGCAAAAACATTATGTGGGGGGGGGGGGGGGGGGCGCGTCAAAACTGTGAGTAAAAAGCGTAACGTATTTTTTAAACGGCCCCATATCCCATAAATAAAAAACCATGGAGTGAAACGATACAAAAATAAAAAAAAATGAAATTTTCTAATGTTATTTATAAATTAAAAGCAAAAACGGCAGAACGAACACTTCAATAAATGAACGATAGGTTTCCTTCCACGTTTGAATTAATTCTCCATTGCAACAGTAACTTGTTACAAAATTTAAAAACCGCATTACGACCCGTTCGTGATTCTGTAAAATGACGAAAAAGATACTGCGTTTCTGAGGGTAAACATTTCAGAAAAAAAAACTTAACGTAATTAAAGTGAGGCATCTAAAAGTCCTTAAGTAGAAAAGGACTTTTCTTCGTTTTTCAGAAAATAGACAAATAAGTAATAAACCGTTAAACCGAAAAAAATGCAATTAGAAAAATCACATGTGTAACATTGTTTTGTTTCTCGTTTAATGACAAATTATCTTCAACTAATGTTACTGTATTTAATGTAGGCAATTGCGAAAATTTTCACATTAATCACAAAAAGATAGAGGGTTAGTTTATTTACTCAAAAAAAAAAATATTTTTCGCCTTACGGACTCTTAAGGCATGCCAAATATTATCCAATACCTACCTTACCGACATTCTTTTTAACAACTCACGTACACACGAAACGAGATATCCAGTTAAAAATTTTCGAAATTAAATAAAAGACACTAAGAAACGTTCTAAATTTTTAGAATTAGAAAAAGAATTTGTTTTCCAATTTTGTTGTTGTAGTTCTATAAAATAGGGATCAATCAAACGTTCCTTAGTCTCTTTTATTTAATTTTGTAAACTTTGGATAAGGTTTGATATGCGCTTGATTTGATTTTGTAATGTGGGCGAGGAGGGAAGGGGGGGGGGGTGCTCCTGAGAGTCCCCTGGTACTCAAGTTAGAGAGACCATTGTGCCACTCCCGTGATTATTCTCAAGGCAGTACACTGAGTCTGGAAAACTTCACCGAGTTAGGTCTCAGTGCATTCGTTGTTTGCAACGTGCTGGAAATATACCATATGTGTATCAGGCGTACTCTATGACACAGTGAAGACGCGGACCTCTTTGAAAAGAAAAACAAGCCTTACCCACTTTTGCATCTGGCAGCCTTCCTAGCCAGGCTAGGGTGGTCGGAGTGATCCTTCTGAGGTCTTCAGTTAGATGCTCACATTCAGCGTACTGTCCTCATGTGTTATGTAAGTGAATGTGTGTGTGTTCATTACTCGAAAAGGACCAGCGATATCCTCTTCACAAGGAGATCGCTAACTCTTTTCCAAGTCTCTCAAAGTCGACTTGTAACTCTCAAGTTTAGACCTCTCGATATAGAGCTTCTCCTCCGGAAGCTTACTAGACTTTTTCGAGGGACCAACAGTTTAAGGTGGGTTCTGAACCACCAAAGCCCCGGTAGAAGTACATAAAAAAATGCCCATTGGTACCGGCATAGGGATCAAACCTCAGTCCTCCTGCTCGGAAGCCTGACACGCTATCACCTGAGCCCTTTGACATTTGACATGCCCTTAAAGGTATACCATTAAACCATTTTCCTTTCAGGGTAGGCGTGACACTATCCGATTCGGGTAGTGTTTCTAGGTTTTTCTTGTGGTTATAAATAACTACAAGTGTGGGCTCACCACACCCACGATGTGCCAACAGCACTCATGTCAGTATTCTTGAATGGTCACCCATCCAAGTACTAACCGCGTCCAACGCTGCTTAACTTCAGTGATCTGACGAGAACTGGATTTTTCAGCGTGGTATGGCCGTTGGAATAAAGGAATAAAATATATATGCAAAAAAATGTGAACATTCTTTTAATAAAATTTACGTCAAGGGCCTGATAAGTTAAAAATGTCAACAATTTATAATGATGTTCAAAACCCCTTGCGAAAATCTTATCTTAAGATAAATTTTAGTTCTGCCTCCATAAGATTTCAATACTATTATTATTTTGTGTTTCTCTACTTATTTTCTCGGGTGAACCCGATTTCTCATCATCAGCCGCGGACTACGTAGAGTGTCTGATGAGTTAACGAGATGTTCAGTACATTCTGCATGCACATTGTCTGTAGCTGAAATCATAATACGAGGGGAAGATGCATATTTCACATTCCTCCATATTGTCTATACTACATGCTTTAGCTCGACATACTTATGGATTTTTGTTTTATAGGTTGCCTGCAAGTTCCGGTTAAGTGGACAAGCAATTTCGATCACGTAAACTCTTCCTCATTTTTTCCCACGCATCACCATGTCGGGTCGATTAGCTCAGGTATAATGATCCGCCTGGCAAGTTACATCCTAGTATCAGATGTAGTAGTGGAATACGTCTACAGAAAGGTGTCCATTCTCTTAAGAGTCCTAGGTTTAGGACAATTTTCTGATATATAATGTTCCGCTACATCATTCTGCCTGTGCGTGTACTCTCTCTCTCTCTCTGAGTCGTTACTCGACAACAATCCATAATGTGTTGGATGGCTTCTTTGGCATCTCCACACAATCAGCACCTGTCAACTACGTCTTCATGTAACACGGCTTGCGGTAGTTTCTGGTGCTGACAACCATGCCCTAAATCACTATCACTAATCCTTCCGTTTCCGAAAACAGGACGCCTTTTTTCAGCCAAATATTGGATGCCTTTTTGTTCACTTCATGTTGTTCTAACGTCTTGAGGTGCTCACCGTGGGTAGCCTTTTGTCTTCATTGTGTTTCTAATTCCTCTATGGTTTCTACTGTGATATTCAAGGCCTCCTCTTACAAGAAGTTCAAGGGAGTGTAATCGAGATCCGCTTCACATATGGTGTAAAGCGCAACATCTCGCTTGCTCTTCAAATAGTATCGCAACTGTACGACTTGTGATTTCCACAGTTGTTTGACATCTAGAACGCTTCGAACACCTCTGTTAGATATTTCATGTTGTAACGTCAAACCAAAATGGCGCCGAATACTGGTGCATACACATCGGCATCAAATGCATGGGTATGCACTTTATTTTTTTATTAACTTCAAAAAATAATTTCTCAACATAATCGTAAGTGTATGTGGAAATTAGTTTTGATTTCTATGGACCTTTTTATTAACTAATACAATTGATAAAATAAACAATTATCGATTGTATTAATTCATAAAATGGTCCATGAAATATAAAAACTAACTTCTAAATATACTTATGTTGAGGAATTGTGTTTTGAAGACATTAAGAAAATAAAGTTCAGTCCCATGCTTTTCGTGCCAATATTTATACACCAGTATTCGGCGCCATGTTGGTTTGACTTCACAATGTCAAATACCTAATGTCGTGGTAGAACTACCCTTTCAATTATCGAATTACTGTAGTGCATTCGATGCTTGGTCATTTCAACGCAGATAAAAATAAAATAGAAAATAAAAAAGACCAAGAAAGTACTTGAGGACATGGATAGCATAGCTGTTAATAGACCTAATTTTGTTGGCCAAGTTCAGTGAACTCTTCAGAACTAATCTGCGTATTGTAATTAAGGCAGTCATTGTCACGTCCCGGGCAAAGTGCGAGGGTAGTATGGAAAGTAGGAAAAGAGTGATAAGAGAGAGACCAGTGTGCTGATTATGTCAGGCTGGTAAGACCTGACCAATTATTTGTTTGTGGGTTTGTGCGTCACTTATCAGCCCTACGCGGACTGTGTCAGATTACAGTGTTTAAATGAGTGAGAGATAATCGCTTTGATAATAGATTTATTGTAAAGAATAAGAACAGAGTTAAGAGTTACATAAAATAAACTTACATATACCTTTCTATGCTTGAAAGGGCAAGAGAGAGTTGTATTGTCGATTGGATCTCCGTTTATGATGCAAAATACCGACGGAATTCTACCGGATGATTATGTGAGTCACTTCTGTGAGTCACTTGGAAGTGACTCAGGTAGTGAAAAGATGCTTTAAGCACTTTTCACTAGTTGTAGTGCGATATACGGTCCTAAACAGCTACCGAATCCACACTGAGTTCTTTTCACGGATGTATAACACTGCGGACTTACTTTACAACTTGATGATTCGTTACTTAGTTCACGAAGACTTGAAGCATGCGATTCGTATATCGAAGTTGTCAGTATGACTGCCGGGAACGTAAGACAATTGACACGGATGTCTCTGGGGTTTATATATGATGGGTTCTCGATGCTAGGGATAGGGGCGATGAATACGTGCCGAAAGTCACGTTCGAACTTTTGAAATTGGCACGTTTCTAACTTTTGAAATTGGCACGTTTCTAACTTTTGAAAACGGCATGTTCCTATTGATAATATTACGCGTATCTAGTCCCGCTCAATGTTTATACATATCAATATGTTTGGTTACATTATTATCAAACTGAGAGCGAGGCTAGTGAGTGACTAATAATATTAAGCGTTGAATGATTTACGCTAGTGTGTGTTGAGTTACGCGAGCGGCCAATATGTAAAATACACTTTCGGTTACCGTGTGTCTGACTATTTACATACTCATTTCACTAGTGCTATGTTGTACATTGTTAGGCGACTGATGTTTACATATGGCATTAAATTATTGTATTAGTTTAAACATATGCATGTACTTATATTCTACATCTACATATATGGGTTTTTCGTTATTGTTTATGTTTCGGATTATTAGGAATATGCATACATTCGTATGTTATTAAATATACTTAATTGTCTTATAGCGGTAGATTCTGCAATTACAATCTCTCATTAACCCTTCTAGAAATAATTAATTGAAAACAATTCAGAACGATAGAACGAAATTTGAATTGTTTCTAATCGTGTTTCTTAATCGTGTGTGCAGGATAGGGAACAATTGAGTGTTGCAAAGTTTCAATCGTTCCCAATCGGGCCAATCGGTAGTAGGATTTCGAGGTTATGAAGTGGCAATTTGAAGGCAGCACTTTTCTCTCGCGGGAATTATTTGAAAACGTTTATTTACTTTTTTTCGAGACAACACATTTTAAGCAATATGTTCATGAAAAAAATTAAATAAATGTTTTGTAATAATTTCCGCGAGCTGAGAGTGCTGTTATCAACAAATTTGCCATTGTCTATAATTTTGTATAAAAAACGTGTAACTTATTAAATAAATTACTCAAAGTATTTTAGGTACAGAACAATTAAAATTAACTGAGAGTAAAGCTATTCAAATTCTTTCTCATCTTCCAATATCCTACGGATATTAGCATTTTTACTTATTAATTCGTCACCCTCTGTCCCACTATCACTCTCACTTGGAAGATTCATTATTTTAATTTAAAATCCATCTTTTTTTGGTGAAACTTCAACTATTTCGTTGAAAATCGATATTTTGCATTTAAAAATTAAACTATTTGTTTGAAAATGTATGTACTTTGTGGAAAATTTGACTTTTTTTGTAAAAAAATAATCTTTATGACTGAAAATTCATCTTTTTGGCATAAAATTCAACTATGCTTTTTCTTTGAATGTTTTTTGGTTGAAAATTATTATTTTTTTAAAATGAAAATGTAACTATTATTCCAATTGAATATTCCATAATTTTAGTTAAAAATTCTTCTCTTTTTTTGCCTAAAAATTTGTTATTCAATTTTTGGTAGAAAAATTATCTTTTTTGGTTGGAAATTCGTCTTTTGGTAGAAATTCATCTTCTTGGTCCAAAATTCAATTATTTTAGTTAAAGATTCACCATTTCAGTAAAAAATACATCTGTCTGGTTTAAAATTCAACTATTGAAGTTAAATATTTACAATTTTATTTGAAAATTCATCACTTCGTTTGTTTGGTTAAACATTAATTTTTTTATTGAAATTTAATTATTTAAGTTTTGGTTGACAATTTATATTTTTTAGTAAAAATTAATTTTTTTGCTTGAAAATTCAACTGTTTCAGTTGAATATTCATTGTTTTAGTTGAAAACTCTTATGTTTGGTTTAAAATTAATTTTTTTTCACTAAAAATGTTACTATTCCATTTTCGGTTAAAAATGATATTTTTTTGGTCAAAATTGAACTATTTGGTTGAAAATTAGTCTTCTTTAATCAACAATTCAACTGTTTTGTTGAAAATTCATGTATTTTGTTGAAAAATTGTATTTTTTTTACAAAATAATTCTTTTTATTTGAAAATTAATCTTCTGGTTTAAAAATTCATCTTTTTGGTTGAAAATTCAAGTGTTCCAGTTAAATGTTCATAATTTTAGTTGAAACTTTTTTATTTTTAATTTAACTATTCAGTTGAAGATTCATAATTTTATTTGAAAATTCATCACTTTGGTTGAAAATTCAACTTTTTTGTTGAAAATCCGTTTTTTTTGTTGAAAATTAATTTTTTCAACTAAAAGTTTAACTATTTCATTTTTGTTGTTGTTGTAAAAAATTGATATTTTAAGTGGAAAATTTAAGTATTTTTTAAAGATTCATTTATTTTGCAATGTTCTACTTGTTGTGTTAAAGGATGTTCAGAATGAACGTCATGCATTAAAATAAATGTTTGCGTTTTCCGGCAAATATGAATATCTTACTTTTAGTTGACTGGGAAAATTGAAAAACTTGACCGGGAATTTGAAATCGTCCGCCGAATCGCCACCCTTGAAAATGTCTGTGCTTGGGGAAGGAAAACCAGTTGTTGCAATGATTCCTGCATGTATTTAATACAATTTTGAACTATTTCACCTGTAAATACTACAATTTTTAATGTTTAACTTTAAAAATAGTTTAATCTGTAACAGTTTTTTAATAGTTAAATCTCCAAGTCCATTTCTGTCAATTATTGTTAACTTATTTAACTTTTTAATTACACAAAGCCTTCTGAACAATCTAATACTATAAAATAAAAAATTTGAAACCTTTAAAATTCAAAGATTGTAAGATTAGGCATTGCAAACCAAATTATTTGAAAAAATCAAAATTGAGTATTTGAAATATTTAAAACTAGAAATGTTCGAGAATTTGAAATCAAACTTATTTCGACGCCTCCATTCAATGTGAGTCTATGTGCTAACAGCGCTCTGTATGAGACTATTCCCTATGCTTATACACAGCGCATAGTCTCATACACGGCACTGTCAGCACATAGACTCATATTGAATGGAGGCGTCGATTTATAAATTCAAAATTGTTATGCTGCAAGACATTTAAAAAAATTGGATAAGTTTTTTTACTAAAAATTAAAAGAATTTAATGAGTTACCTACACTCTATTTAGTCCGAGTTTCAAAATATTGGCGCCATCCTACGTTCTAATGATTCCAATCGTTTTCAATTGGGTATCCATTATTCTGAATCAGAGGTTAAGTTGTCACTACAGCATTTTGATATTGCGATAATTATTTACAAGCGGCTGTTTACGCTCTCAAACAAAAAAATATCAACAATATGAATTTAAAAAGAAGTAAATAAACGTTTCACAATAATATACCCGCTAAATCAAACTACTACTGCCTACTTGATAAAGACACTATATCACTGTCACATCGTTAGATGGCATGATTTTTACGTACCGTTAACCCACATAATTTCGACTCTTCATTCGGTATACCGCCTGAACAAACATTCTATTTTTTGTACTTAAAATTTTTGTTGAATTGTTAAAAATTTAATTTCCAACCTATAAACACGTGCGCGTCATGTGTATTACAAACTAAAACTACAGAGGGCGCACGGCAGGCAAGTGCATTTACTCAATTCAACCCGATTGGAAACAATTGACACAATTAGCAACAATTTAAACCGATTCAACTTTTGATCACTCTTAATCTTTATGAATCGTGTCCAATCGATTATTTCTAGAAGGGAACCGAACGTATGCTAAGTTATCGGTATCCTCCGAGTCTGTACCCTCCTGTGGTATCGCACTGCTAATTACCTTGAGGTCTCTACTTTATCATCGGCGGTGCGCTTACTATGGTTAGGTACACAATCGGATGTGTTAACAGAGATGAGGTGGGAGATTGCTCATGTAATGGAATCAGAGACTCCG